>QFEC01002890.1:0-30300 GCA_003316585.1 Gomphus bonarii | reverse complement strand
GTGCAAAGTATGATGGAGGGGTGAGTACAGCTCAGATGTGATGTGGAGGTGGATGACTAAGGGTACTAAGATGGAGATTTGTTAGAGAGGATCTGGGATCCAACAATACAACTCAATCTCTGCTTGGATCACTCTGCAATTGACTCCAGTGTTATCCCATGATCTCTTAATTTACAACACTACTAACACCTTCATTATATGCTATACAAATTGTCTAAATCATTTGAGACCTTCTGGAACACCCAATCATCAATACATGTAGTCTGAGTAATTAATTTGACATTGTAAAATGCCACTGTGGCTCACTTGCATGTGTGTTACTGATACAATAAAGCTCTTGAGGGAAAAATTTCAGTACAAAGAGGAAATACTATGCAAGGTTTGTGAGATTTTTCTAACAGCTGGTTTGAGCTCCATAGCTCTTCAAGGCAGGTGCGGACTGTTGGGTTGGCCAAAAAATTCATGTTTAAATTAATTTTTTTTGGAGATTTTAGCACCTATGTAATATGCAGGAAGGATATTTAAGTCTCAGACAAATCTGTCAAGAACTGATGGAGAAATGAGTATTTGAAAATCAGATTCAAATGAGAATGGAAACATGAATTGGCAAGGTCACGTTCAAACGACAATAAATTTGGGTTGCGTTACTAGAGTATATTAGTTGTCCAATAATTACTAGCAAACTGAATTAAAAATATTAGGGTTAGGGTTAGGGTAATTAATAATATCTACTGAAATGGTATGCTAGCTTAAAGTCCGACAAGCTGGTCTAAAGACACTGTGAAGGTCATAGTCGAAATTTCTGTAACTTGGATGATATAGATACAATTGGACGAGCTTACACCGAGATCGGTATTACCCTGTTTCCTCTTACTGAGTTCACACTGATAGCGTAAATAGTCAGTCGCACAGGTCACTGACTACGACCACGATAATAGAACTATAGTGTATTGTAGAAAATAAATCAATCCCCTGCTCTAGTATCGTCCTTAGGAACTATAACCCCCAAGTCAACGACGACATAAAATGAAAATGTCTTCATCTCAGGCCCAGACCCGCTTCTGGGTGTTTTTGTTGTCCCAGTACCAGCTTCAGAGCCTCCATCTGATGGCATTGGGTCGTCTGAACGATAGGTATACGATACCATCATATTGAACTTTGTCTATATTCGTGAGACGTTCCACGAGCAGCTGGAAGTGGCTCACCTTGACTTCGCCCTTCCCTTCTTTCCCTACTACAACTTCTCCACCTACAACAGTCATGTTTGCTTTCTTCTCCAAGACGCCCACCGTCTTAGTTTTACCCTTCCCACGTGCCTCCCTTTCTGCAGGGCCCACACCTCTCATTTCTAATAACTCTTCGATGTCCTCGGGTTCATCACCAAACATCTCCTCCTCATCTTCGTACTCCCAAGCTTCTGCGTACGCAGCGACAACAAAAGCGGCACTTGGTAATGAAACTGCAAATGGGGGACGCTTTCCTGTCGGATATGGCGTGCGTTGCATGGATAGCTTGACAGTAATGGGATCATAGAGAGGATTTGTTAGCGCAAGCTGAAACGGATAAGTCTTTCCAGCTTGCATTTGAGTTTGGCTGGCTTTGTCGTCTTCTTGCATAGGCTTGCCAGTAACCGAGCGCTTCAAAGTTGCAATAGTTGCTGGCAGAGGGGCCAGCGAAGGTAAAGACACTGATATAGCAGGGAGGTAGTTTGCGGCGACAAGCTTTATTTTATATCGTACAGACTGCGCTTTCTGCTCGGGCTTGATAAGTATATGACGACAAGTCGGACATCGTTTTGACTTCTTGGAATGAAGAGGTATCCGTAAGGGCTTGAGGTCGCTTAAAAACTAATGAATGATCATAATAAATTAAACAACAATTAACAAACCTGCCATGCAACGAAGGCGTCCAGCTCCCGACCCAGCGCTGCTCAAGTGTGGCTACATCCCCAATGTCGTCCAACCTCATCAGAAAATCAACATCTGCCTCCCCGCCACCAGGTCCCAATCCACCACTCGCACCAGCCTCGACTCTGCTCCTATAAGGCGCCAGTTCGTCTCTGTTCAGGCTTTTGTCTGCTTTGGAGCGACCGTGTCTACTCATGGCGGAATATTTGCTAACACCGGGTATGTCGCGAGCTAGTGCAGACGACGCAGCGGCTGTGATTGGATTTATATGCATGGAAGATGGTGGGAGTGTATTGGAAGAGGCAGCCAAATTCGAAGAGCGGATGAATGGCTCAAAGTGCTCCTTCAATCGTTCAAATTCAAGAGAATCCGGTGCCGAATCCTCATGTTTCTGGAGTTGCACTAATGATAGTTGGTCCGTTTAGCTTTAGGATGTCTTTTGTTGGCAGGAAGTGAGGGCACACCAGCAAGTCCTGTGGGCTTGTCAAATACAATGCCGACATCGGCAGAATCCCACCGACATGAGTTACAATAAAGGAAGAAAGGGGGTTCTCCAATAGCGCTAACAGGGATAGGACTCAAATAGGAGTTGTCAGTTTCTGGGGGGTCAGATGGCACAACAGAAAGGGTGTTGCGACAGTGTGGACACAGAAAACAATTCCTTGCACATCTATAGCAAAAACGATTGACATCTTTACACAAGAGCACGAATAGCTGACACCTACCTATTCTTCTCTGCTCGTACACTGGCACTGGGGACCTCAAAGAGACAATTTGGGCAGTAGTATCCACTGACTTCGATCGACACGCAACGATTGCATCTTACTGCGTCGCACTCTTCACAAAAATACAAACTGTGTAAAGGTTGAGTTGAGTATGAAGATGAAGGTAGATTAGGGGGCGGGAGTGCTGTAGAGTCTGAAAGACACGTGCAGTGGTAAAGAACAGAAGGCATTGAGATTGGTCAAGCGGAGATTGATTTGCACCTGAAACTCCTGCCTTCATGGCACCTTTAATTAACCCTAACAATTTTGTCAATGATGTCCTTTCATCCGAAGAAAATGAGGACGAGTCGGATCCAGTCGAACTAGACGAGGTCTCTTCAATTGAGGAGGATGCAATCCCCTCTCAAAAAATTACTGTTGATAACAAAGTTTGTGTTCCATTACTTCTATAACAAAGCAACATAGACATGACAATTTTTCAAGGACGCATTGGAGCGCATTAGGGATAGCATCAAGCTAGACCCAAGTTTTCCCTGGACAGAGACACTTACGACAACATATCCAATTTTACACGATGTGGACGTCTCCAACGACCTGGACCGTGAATTATCTTTTTACAAGCAAGCCCTTCACTCCGCCAATGCCGCGCGCACACTAGCTGAATCGCATAGTCTCCCATTTACTCGACCAAGCGACTACTTTGCAGAGATGGTCAAGTCAGATGCCCACATGGAGCGCATACGTCAACGTTTACTGGACGAAAGCGCGGGCATTAAAAAAGGCGAAGAGAAACGAAGGGAGAGGGAAGGTAAAAAGTTTGGCAAACAAGTTCAAATCGAGAAAGTACGCGAACGGGTGCAGAATAAGAAGGATCTTGATGAGAAAATTAAAGGCTTAAAACGGAGTAAGTCTGATTGACTACAACTGTTATTCTGAACTTGAAGAGGACTTCAGAGCGCAAAGGAGGTGCGGTGGATGATACGCAAGAGGAAGATTTCGAGATCGCACTTGAAGAAGCCGTCACCGATCGCCCGACCAAAAGACCACGGATGCCTCGTGCGAAACGGGACGAGAAGTATGGACATGGGGGACGGGGTTCAGTCGGATGGCGCTCGAAACAGAACACCCGCGAATCTACAGACCAATTTGAGTCTGGTGGTCGTGGGCGGGGGCGGGGACGGGGGCGAGGAGGAAGGGTAAATAGGGGTGGTCGAGGCATGACCCGCGGAACAAAGAGATTAGGCAAGTCTCGCAGATCAGCTGGTCGAAGCAAATGACGGCCGTTCGTGTGAGGAGTGGCATTCTACACAAATACACTCTTGAAAATACAGGCTATTTGCTCGTTTTACAATCAGCCTCCAGGACCCGAAAGAATTGCTCTCGCCCACTCGCCATCATTCATCATTCTTCGTGCAAAGAAATCACCAAAAGTCTCTCGAAGCCGTTCCACTGTCAGCTTGTCACTGTCTGATTCAAGATCGAGTGGAATTGGGTCGGCAGCGGAGGGCGTTCGGAGAGAGATTAACGCATCCTGGAGGTTATGGCTCTTCAGACGAGGCGAAAATAAAAGCAGAAAAGACTCACGAAAACAGCTGCAACGATACTTTCGTTTCCTGTTTCTCCATCAAGCTCGTCACCCAGCACCTTGACACCTCCACTCTCAATAAGACCCTTACGCGTAGCTTCCTTTCCTATCCCCATGAGGCCCCGGACGGCACCTTCTCTTGTGCCCTTGCTTTTACCAGGTGAAATTAGTGCCAGAAGCAATGTTTTCATGAGACGCGGAGAAAGCGATGGGTAAGTGGTTGAATGAGCGGTGAGAAGACGTGACAGCGTCTGCGCAGCAAGGGTGCGGAGATGGGTCCCATTAAAAGGTGGAAGGGTTGCGGTAAGAAGGATAGAGAGTAACGGGGGCAAGATTTGATGCAAATATGGCTCGATAAAAAAATTGGAATTGTCAAGAAGTGCCCCTAGAACCTCGAGCCACACCTCAAGAGTACGACCTTCCACTTCGGTATCTAAACCTGCTTTCAGAGAATTGACCACACCCTCTGCCACCCAACGAACGAGGTATGGCAAAAGACTCTGAAGGCCGGCATCTATCCGAAGGCTCGCCAGTGCTGCACTACGCTTTGCCTGGTCAGATGGTGGTGGAATAAGAGAGCTTGTTAATCGATTGTAGTAGAGCTGAAGTTCGCGTGAAAGTACATGCTTGACAAGTGGGAGCTTGGTGGACGGCCTCTTGACGCTTTGTGTGACGGGACGTGAGGGAGAAGGTGGGGTCGGTGGGAACTGAGATCGTGAAGGGGAGCCTGCCACGCCGTTGTGGGTCGGTGCGTTATTTGCTGGTGGTTCTGGCACAGGTTCAGCAGTTGGAATTGAGGGAGGATTCTCAGGGATGAGGGGTTGAACGCCCTCGACTGCGAGCCAATGTGCCGTCCAACTGACCCCCTTGGGAAGGAAGACTTTCTCCTCCCGTAGAAGTCTATCAAAGTCAAGCTCCTCGTCCTCAACAAAATATACGGAGGGGGCTGAGGGAAGCGATTGAGCCTTGCGAAAACGAGGCGGATTGGCGGGCGAGTGACCGTAAAGGGGCTCAATATTTAGGACCCGAAGTGCGTGATCTATATCCGATGGTGTCATGGTAGTTCGCCTTGCATGGCGTGTAAAGCGGGATGCCTCCTGTTGAAATACACGTCAATCGTGTATATTGAGCAGATGTGACTACTTACCTCGACTACCTGGTGAATCCGGTATTCAACATCACTGGCTAATGCGGATGCGACGTCATCCGACAAGTTGGTGATTCCCAATGATTCCGCGACGTCCTTTCTTGACAATTAGGTTTTCTAAATGAATTTCACGGTATCCTTACCTTGATAGACTCCGGCTTGTATACTCCAGTTTGTATGCGGAGCTTTTGCTTGCCATTCATCCTGGCAGACTGCCGCGAGTAGGGCTCTGCGGAGCTCGAACTTTACAATAACCTGTTTGTTGGACGTTCTTTTATTAATCTCTGTCTACACCATGCGACGACCTCCTCGTATTCGATATCGTTTCAAGGAGGGAAAGCCACGTTTCTCTCTTCCCAAACCACATGTGAACATCATCCTAAGGAGCACTCACCCTTCTCGTCTTGCGGATTATTACTACGATACCCTACGCGACGATGCTATGTACATGACATACAACCATCAGTTCAAACCTCCTCCAGCTCCCCGAGAGCCAAACATGAAATACGATCCCGAGGACCCATACACTAAGAATCGACGTAATGTACCCCGTGGAGGCATCCAAGTAGGCAGGAAACCTTCTCCACCCACTACACCAGAAAACGTGATTCGACTGGAAAAGATTGCATTGCACACCATGATCAAAGAGGCAACCACCAACCGCAGTCATCTTCTCAGTGCCATCATGGCATTTCGTGCCTTGTCTGGGGAAACAAATCAAGGCGGCGGTCTTCGACATCGGGAGGGCGTTCAGATTGTCAAAGGAAGAAAAACGGAAGGAGGCTGGATACGACCTGGGTTACCTGTAGGGGTCAAAGTAGAGATGACGGGAGATAGAATGTACGAGTTCCTGGGGAGCCTCGTGCAGTTTGTGTTGCCTCGACTTCGAGAGTTTTCTGGGGTGGGAATGCCTCCTGAACGTCGATCACAACGAACACCCGCCGGTGTATCTGGTGTAATTTCTTTCGGTCTGCCACCAACGGCGATGGGCTTGTTCCCTCAAATCGAGGTCAATTTGGATTCCTACCCACGGGTGTACGGGTTTCACATGCACTTCATCACCAATGCTCGAGGTCAGGACGCTCAAGCACGTGCTAGAACCCTTTTATCAGGGTTCCAGATACCATTCATACGGTCATCCCGCTAATCCAATGCAACGGACCAGCCAGTGTCGTATCCGGTCTATCTCCTCGAATGAAAACTACCAGCAATCGGTCCAAGTGTGGTACTGCCGTCTAGCCTCGCGAAAACTCTTCGTCGGCTACTGGTTGCTTATCAACATTACTACCTTAGGGTCGTGTCGGTACCATCATATGGATGACTGCGGATATACATGCGTTATGCTAGAATGCCAATGATGTTCCTTGAGGAATTGTGATTGATTGAAGAATTCACACAGCCACTCCAATAAGGAAATGGGTAACCATTCAAGATATACATCAAAGTCGCAAATAGCTGATGCGAAACTTGGACAAACGGTTAATAGACATATTTCAGGATCCTAACGCTCTGATGTTGTACCATGCCAGGTTGATAATCAAGTTGCACTAAGATCATAGCTGGATATCTCCATCGATTCCTTCATTGTGGTCCCAATTTATCTCCTCTCCGATATCAAAGAATGCGACAACGGCCGCCAGGGAGGTGAATTTTATTCCGCTAGTACTATTCGTGTCTCTCCCAACATTGGAGTGCGTGCGGC
The DNA here is from genome assembly GCA_003316585.1 of Gomphus bonarii. Lineage (NCBI taxonomy): Eukaryota > Fungi > Basidiomycota > Agaricomycetes > Gomphales > Gomphaceae > Gomphus > Gomphus bonarii. The sequence continues at coordinate 23,234 of QFEC01002890.1, read as the reverse complement.
CCGAGTCATCGGAGCGTGACCGGCGACGGCACTTGCGTAGGTTAAGGACAAGCCTAGACATAAGAATTATCGGCAGGCTTTGACTGAAGCTAGTCCTGCAGAGTAAGTCAAAGGCAGAGTAAATGAAGCATGAACTTGCCCTGTTGCCATAGCTTTCAGCTCTGGTGGTGCTACCTATAGTCATAGTATGGTAGTCACGGTGAAATTCAGTTTAGGTAGACTTTAGAGAATGTTTAACATACTATGAATAGAACCAAGTTGACTGCATGTAACATCCCGATAACCAAAAAGTACGTTGTGCCGTCACGTAAGAAAACTTCCACCAGAGTAGAACTTCACTTGAATGTTAGCCACACAGCGGAACATAAAAGGCGATAACCTCACGAAGAGCGAACGTTGAACCTAGTGTAATGCTTGCTTTTCACCAATATAAGCACAAAAACCGTGGTATCTAGTAGCAATGGCGCGACCCAGAATACACCTGTCCATTTATCGTTATGAATCACACAACAGCCGCAGTAAAACCTACTTACTGGTTAAGGGTGTGGTACCCATGTGCACCTTCATACAGACTGTATATCACGCAGATTAGGGTGATTCTTATACAAATTGCCCCTGCAAACCTAAGCTGCCCATATGAACCAATCTTCCGCCAGAGCCTGACGATAAGATCGATCAGCAGTAACAGGTTCAAAAAATATGGTCAGACTTACTAGCGCGACCGAGGAGAATCAGCGATGAGCCCATCATAACTACTTCGATGACCAAGATCAATCCTAGACCAAGGAGAACTGTGATTTTGCCTATGTAAAACGCATATACCCTCAGAATCATGAACACTAGCTCTTGGTGTGAGTCTAGCTTGAAGAATTACATCACGATCTTCACATACAATGAACGGCTGTTGGATATAACCGTCAACATATAGGAAATTGGACAGATTAATATAATAGTCAACGAGACTCACCTATTATTGTTATGACTGTCAATACTCCGGGGAGCTGAAGTTTCATGAGTAGATTACAGCTGCAAGTATATGTTGGGTGAAATTGATGGACGATATAGACAGCTGACTACCTCTACAGAAGTAATCCATCAGATGATATAGGCAAAGTGGGAGAAAGAATTACTGAAGAACTCCATCCTGGGTAAAAATACACTGCCCGAAAGCGAAAATTGAGTGGCATGTGCAGAAAATGGGAGATCTTACAGAAGACGTCCAGTGCACGTGAGAACAGAGCAAGGTATCGCGCCAGGAGGAACGTTATAGTGACGATATTCTGGCGAGGCCTCCAGACTTGGTTGACCTGAGTTCTGATCAGTCCTGGGATTGCTAGAAGCACAATCTATAAAATACCTCGTCACCAAAAGTGAGAACTGGTCATCAGGTCAACTCAGGAGTTAACCTAAAGCGCTCATTCTCAACATACCATGATCATACAGGATAAGAGCTGTGGACGAAAGTATACACCCCCGGAATGCTGCCGACTTCTCTATATTACCCAGAAGAACATCGACGGGTCTGCAAATGGTCAATAGAAGACGTATACTTAGAACCAGATCCTCACATTGCTTGGCGGCTCTGCAATGCTAATGCTGCTAATTGTGTAGAAGAAACAGTCTCCATGGTTGTCTGCATAAACGAGCCTTTCAATTAGCTTGTAGAACATATAATGACAGCTGGGGTACACACCGGACAAGTGACTTGCTGTATAGATCACGTTCATCCTCTAAGCTTTTGTACCTTTCTTCTCCGATGTATCTAAGCTCAGCGTTTCCCCTGCGTGATTCCCGCAAGCGTAATTGACACGCTTGGAGGGTCGGGTGTGGAGAATTGCGTCTTACTTATGAGCTTGATTGACAAGTTGCCGCCGGTTGCAATTCAACAAATGAACGTAGGACTATTCCGATTGTACAGGAACGATTTGGGTTGAAGGCTGACAGAAGCAGCTCGGAAGGGGCTTCAAAAGATACTTCCAATTCAGTTCTGAACCATCTGTGGATAAATTAGCTTGAAACGAGCGTAAGCAGTGAGCCGGTGACTTGCGGCAGTCAAATTATATTTTTAATTAGGCACTCGCTACGTTTCTCCTTTTTATGACACAATGGCTCGGAACAGGTATATCAGTAAAGCACCGATAAGGCATTGCAAGGTCAGGTCCGCTTCCTGTGGTCAATCTAGAGGTTTCAAAGCATCTATAGCATCGTACAAACCATTGAGGAGTCTGTGGTTGGCTGTCTCCATTGACTACAATTGGAGTGTATACGAGAGGTTACTGAATTACTGTATGACGTCATCTAGATCAGCCAATAGTCTACATGAGGTTAGTGGCGGCACTCACTTATTCGATCACTAACTCCGAGGAGTTTTCCGCTCAAGTCGCTCTCCAAAGCCAATACACCGGTTAATTAGTTGTGACAGACACATATATGCAGGTGATGTAGAAATTAAGGTCTGAACTCATGCAACTAGAGGCAATGTTTGGCGACCATGAAAACCCCTTTACTAGGTAAGTATTCCTAAGCGCATATATATATAAGGTCTTGGCCGCGCCGCTGCGGATGAAAATGAAAATAGGCTAAGTCACGTTACCCTGCTGATGCCTAGAAAGGTAAGTCCAAGTTGATTGTATACAATGTATGTTTTGCAACTCAAATTGACATTTGTTAGCCTGACAGCTTGAGTGATGTCGCTCAGATGGCAATGCACCTCGCTTCAGGACGGTTGATGCCGAGCAAGGAAAAGCTTGTATTCAATACCCGTCGGATATACATCATGCGATACGTGCCTATCGAACGCATGTTACTGCGACATGTTACGTCAAGAAAGAAACATGACATACTTCCCACCAGTCAGACGCGATTTGGTAGCTTTTGTACACGTTCGAGTCCAAATGGCTCTGATAGGTGTTTGCTACACCTCCAGGACCCTAACCCCTTCCTCATCCCGACGCATCAATCCTAGAATTTCTGGAGCGTCCTGATTCTGGGACAGTCTGAGGACGGTTGACGTGCCGGCAAAGAGGGTGTCTTTCAAAATGGTTCAGAGACAGGTATTGTCATCAATTTAAAGTTTAAAACAAACCTCCATCCGCGCCTGCTCTGTTGCAAATTACAACAATGGTATCTCGGTCCCGTGGTTGATCGTTTATGCATCTCCAAAGGGGAAGCAGCCTAGCGAGCCAATATTCTACCGTTTCCCGGTCCCATGGTTCTTCTGGATGTGATTTTGAATCAAGCCAGGCACAGAGTATAATTACAAGACGGGTATCATTGTCGATGGCAAAACTAGCGAGTTCGTATGGGCCGTCCTGAGAGTTCCAGATAGAGGGCGGAAAAGGATTTAGGTCCATACAGATACCCACAGAGATACGACCTAATGGATTTCCCACATCAAAGAATCCAAAGCCCGTTCCTAACTATGAATCAAAGATACTAAACCAAAGCTATAGAAGGACAAAAAGACGAACCCTTACGAGCCCAGGTCATATCTGTGAAGTATAGGTTTGTTTTGCGATAGCCACCCCGCCAATTGCCGTCAGGACCATATAAGATGGCGCTGTTGAATCCAATGGCGGGTTCAGCAGTCTCAGGCTCATGAACGTCTAGCATCTCTGGATAGCCAGCTATAACATGACAACTTAATCTCTTCGCCAGGGCGCTGCAGCAAAGCGAGGTTGGTCCGACCCGAGGTTGTTCAAGATAGGGCTTAATTGCCTCTGCTGAGGAAAATGCATAGCCTGACAGAAGTCAGAAGCACGGAAAAGGTGCATCACTTGATTTGTGTTACCAGACAGAGCCATTTCAGGGAGACAGAGCAGGTCTAAAGTTCCAGGACGAAGACTGATTAAGGATGTGGAATAAGCAATGTAAACACTTGTAGAATGGCACGATATATGGTCACTTGGCTGTCAACTCAAGTATTTTTCTGGTATTCTTCTTGACCTGCCCCAGCTTGATGATTATGAGTGAGAACAAGTTTGAGTCAGGACTTAGACGAAGAGGCACCTCTGAGGCCAATTGGACTACACCAATTCTCCATTTGACCATTGGTGGAATGCAGGTCCCCCGTGGCAGATGTACAAGTAGTTTACGTAATCTGGCATAGAGCGCTCGCGTGTCTCCAAAATCAGGTTCGCGTCCTGTTGTATACACTGGTTTGCATTTGAATTTCCATTACAACACTTTTTTTTTGCCCCTCCCTGTTGATTGACACGTCAATTTCATCTGCCAAGACATATCCGTCCCAACTCGTCGACTGGTGGCTGGATTAGCCCGACATGTCAACCAAGAGTCAGCTTGATCCCAGCGGCAGTGGCCTAGCTCAATACGTGAGTTAGTCTACATTTAGATACTCAGTAACAATAAACTACTGCCCGCTTTAGCAACTTGGGGACTCCCTTGGCAAGGGCGCGTTTGGTCAGGTTTATCGTGAGTTATTCCTTAATAGGATCAACACAAGACTTTAGCTTAGCATGTATGTCCACTTAGGCGCTCTCAATTGGAGCACTGGAGAGACAGTGGCTGTCAAGCAAATCCAGTTGAGCAATATTCCCAGGGGCGAGCTAGGAGAGATAATGGTTTGTTCCACTCCTCTGTTCTGTTCACAGTTACTTACGCAACGCAGTCGGAAATTGATCTTCTCAAGAATCTTAATGTATGCTAGTCACTTGCCAAAAAACTAAAAATTTGTTCACATTTTCATCGTTTTCCATCTATAGCATCCCAATATCGTGAAGTACAAAGGATTTGTCAAAACGCGCGAGTTTCTGTATATAATTCTCGAGTATGTCCGGCATATCATCCAAACAAGGATTGTCTCGAGTTAAATGTTTTATTCTAGATATTGCGAGAATGGGTCGCTCCATAACATTTGCAAGCGCTTTGGCAAGTTCCCAGAGAATCTTGTAGCCGTGTATATTTCTCAGGTCCTTGAGGGGCTCGTGTACTTACACGATCAGGGCGTCATTCATAGGGACATCAAGGGCGCGAATATTCTCACTAACAAAGATGGAAGTGTTAAGCTTGCTGACTTCGGTGTGGCAAGCAGCACAACAACTGGCGCTGTGAGCAATGCTGCAGTTGTAGGCAGCCCTTACTGGAGTGAGTTCCCTACAGCCTTGAAAACCTATTATCGACGTTAAACACCCCAACAGTGGCTCCGGAAGTGATAGAGCAGTCTGGTGCCACTACGGCTTCTGACATATGGTTCAGAAACACTTCTTTCATCTTGCTCTTTAGAAATGTTAAACCTCGCTCTTTGTTTGCTTTCACAGGAGTGTTGGTTGTGTCGTTATAGAGCTACTGGAAGGGAAGCCCCCGTATCACTTTCTCGACCCAATGCCAGCCCTCTTCCGAATAGTGCAAGATGATTGTCCTCCTATTCCAGAAGGCGCATCCCCCGTTAGTGCTATGACCGGCTGACATATCTTCCCTCGCTGATTTATTTATTTAGATCGTTAAAGACTTCTTATACCATTGTTTTCAAAAGGATTGTAATCTTCGCATATCTGCTAAGAAACTCCTGCGGCATCCATGGATGGCTTCGGCCCGTAAGCAGATGTCTGGGGGTGATGTCAAATCCGGGGCAAGAGAGCGGCCACTTTCGAATCCTAATTATGATGAAGCAGTTCTTCGAGTGCAAGAATGGAACGAGGCCCTTAAATGTTCGTATTTGTATCGTGTATACATTTGTTCGTGTATTTCTGAAGGCTATATACCCTTGTCCATACAGCACCTACGCGCAAAGTGTCGAGTAGAGCTAATGGCACTGCGGGTCGAAATCGCGTCAACGATCCTCGGTACATGTCCCCGACACCTATGCCTGTGGACGCAATACCTTCTTCTTCCTCTGGGAATTCATTATCAACGGCCTGGAAACCTGGTTCCGCTCCAGCGTCAAAAAATACTGTCAGTGGACCGTATGGCCTTGTTGAAAAGATTCAACCATTGGCGCTGGCATCACCAGAGGAACAGACCGACAACTGGGATGACGACTTCGAGGAGGGCATTTCATTAAGCAAGTTGCAAGGTTGGTGGTAATGGCTCAGGGTGTACAAGGGAACACACCATTCACAGAAAGTTTTCCTATTCCAGCTCTTGAAAAAATGGAGGGACCTGAGAGACTAGAGGAAAATGCGCGGACGATTCGACCTACCCGAAGCCCTGCCTCCTCTGGGAACTCATCGCTTGTCAAAGCTCCTTCTCCTGAGATCAGCCCAATCGTGGAAGATTATTCAGATATTGGCGATGACGGGGAGTTGGAAGAGAAACTTGCGGATTTCAAGGTGCTGTTTTTTTTTTTTAATTTGTCCTTGCCGCCGCCAGGGTGACAAAAATTGTATTAGATGAAGAATTCGTTGCGAAGAGGTCTTTTCCACCCTACGGATATCAAGACGATTGGCCTCGCAAAAGTTGAGCCCTCGCCTTTAACAGCGCCTCTCCTCCCCGATCTCTCGAAGGGCACACGGGCTAGCCCTATTGCTTCATCGTCGCACTCTCGTGCCTCATCGGTCAGTGGATCTTTTGGCAGATCCGATGCTAGACGGGCTCTAAGCTCGAGTGATTTTGGTCGTTATACGGAAGGAGAAGACGAAAATTACGAGGATGTGTTCGTAAAACCTAATGGAACCGGTATGTTAATCAATTTTTTTACTCTAGATTCTAAATTAAGAAAAGCATGCAAGTGCCCGAACAGCCTGGGACATTGCAATTGACTACGCGGTTATCGAACAAGTCTTGGGTAGCTCTTTCAGTTACTAGCTAGACTGGCTGATTCATAATATGTTTGCAGCTAGGCGACGAGCTTTCAGATGAGGAGGATCCTTTCGCTGAGGTTCGCAATAGATTTATATCACTTGTGCTTTTCGCTGAAAATTAACTTAATCAGTTTGACGAAGGGTTCGATGAGGACGATCTAGAAGCTAACCTAGTCCGCGATAAGCACGCAAGACTTTGCACTACAGTGAATCATCTCATCGACGAACTCGTCCCGAATGCTCCCGACTTTACATTGCGAGAAGCGTGCGATCAGCTGGTCCGTCTTACCTCTTTATCTATGACTAAGATTAGCTGAAAGTTTGCAGTTAGCAATTATGGTTGAATCTCCCGAGATGCAGGGACAGATGTTGTCCTCTCATGGACTGTTAGCAATTCTGGAAGTGCTAGAGTCAAAACCGGCAAGAGATGTTATCCTGAGACTTCTGCAGATTATCAATCTGGTCTGTCAGAGCTAGTTTCTTTAGAAACTTACAAAAGAATAATCATTATAAATAGCTGGTTACATCCGATCTTGGCATTTTAGAGAGTTTCTGTCTCATTGGGTGAGCCACTTGAATTCTATCCCTGCTCTCGATAATAATCATGTGGCGGTTAGGGGCATACCTGTTTTGATGGGTCAGTCGACTTCTGTGATGATCCCCCTGACTGAATTTTTCTAGGTTTTACCTCGAAAAAGTTTTCTTCGGAATGTCGACTGGAAGCATCTAACTTCATTCGCTTGCTATGTCATTCTTCCGCATTGACGCTTCAGATGTTCATTTCGTACGCTATCCTATTTTAGCACATCTTCACATCTCGATGATATTTCTTCGCACAGCTGCCGTGGTCTTCGAGTGCTGGTCGACCTCCTCGACGAAGACTATGCTGATCAGACTGATCTTGTAGTCCATGCTCTCAATGGGATTGGGAGTGTCTTTGATTTGCAGAGTCCCACACCAAAGAATGATTTCTGTCGCATGTTTATTCGAGAAGGATTGCTGGACCCGTTATCATCAGCCCTCCTAAATGTGATGGCGAGTCGTGGAGAAGCCACTGCCGATATGAAGACAAAGATAATTCAGATTATCCTGGTGTTTTGTCAAGTTTCCCAGCAAGATTTTCATGTGCGAAACGCTCTTGGCACTCGAAAGGTTGTTCGACGTACGTGAAATTCAATCTTCTTGGGAGGTTGATATTCATCACCGAGTACAAACAGGACTACTTCGTGCTTGTGAACTCTTGGAACCGGACTATTTGGTGCTAATGCTCAAAGCAGTGAAACACCTCTCGATGAATGCCACTCTGTTGGAGGTCTTGCAGAATGCAAACGCGTTAGAAATACTGATACGTATCCTTGATGAGCAGAGCTGCGGTCCCCATAGTAAGGTAAGTGATCAGATCCTTCCTCCCCAAACTTACAAACATGTCATTTCTAGGAAATTTCGAATCACGTTGTCCAGACATGCTTCAATCTGTGTCGTTTGAACAAATCCAGGCAGGAAGAGGCTGCACAGGCTGGCATCATTACATGCCTAAAACGAATCAATGAGAATAGCTCGCCTCTGAAGCAATTTGCTCTCCCCATTCTCTGTGATCTTGCCAGTGCAGGAAAAAGTTGTCGGTCGCTGTTATGGCAACACGACAGTCTCTCCATGTACCTCAAACTTCTCCTTGACCCATACTTTCAAGTTAGTGCATTGGAAGCCATTCTAGCATGGTGAGTTTTGGTAGCAAGAAGTTCATTCATTATACCTGAATGTTTCACAGGCTTCAGGATGAAACGGCTAGGGTCGAGGACGTATTAGCGCAACCCGAGCCCACGCAGGCACTATTGACTGCATTTGTCACGGCCAAAGCTAACTCCTTCGAGAATCTGTTGGATCCGTTTCTGAAAATCTTTCGTATCTCGACCACCGTCATGATCGGTGTCGCCAAGTCTGAATTCTTCCATCGGATCATCGACCGTTTAACACACAGCAAAGCGGTTGTGCGACTCAACCTATTGCGTATTCTGCGTACGGTCTGCGACGTCCATCCTGATCGAGCAAGTCTCGTCGAGCGCTATGGTATCTATGGTATAGTGGAGAAACTGAGCAGGCAGGATGGCGCTGTGTTGGTTAGAGAGTTGGCGAGGGAGATTGTGCCCATCATCACACCTCAGGGTCTGAAAGCCTCCTCTGCGTCCAAAAGCTCAGTTGCCCCAAAGAAACGAGGTCACGGTGTTCGACGGTCAACGTCCGACGTCGGTTTAGCAAGCCCTGTAACGACAATGAGGACAAAGTTTCGTCCATCAAGACAGAAGCTCGGAGAAATACCATGGCAGACCTCTGAAGAAGTTGTACCTGCTCGCCCTTCCTATCGGTGACGATTCTGTGACTCCTAGGTCTTAAAATTTCGGTTTCTTTTCACTCTCCCTTAAGCTTAAGTACTTCATTGCTCACTCGCAGTCTCTTTCACTCTTTTTCTGCCTTATTACACCTCGTTCATCTCGTAGTATTTTTAGTACAGTAACCCAAAATGGAATATAACCTCCTGTCACTGGAGCGACTGCCACGGTCATCATGCACCTACAGACTCTACTCAGTTTGCATGTCCCCGTCCTTTTAACCCTTTCTCGCGTGACGAGTGCTGTTGCCGTTACATACAATAGTTCTTTGACTCCTTCTAAGCTACCGGCGACCCTCACATTGATTCGCGACTTGGAAGACTCGTGCGCTGTGGTTTCATTAGTCAATACTCAAAAGCACCGTATCTTGCTGGACTATCAAGATGTCGCGGTAGAGAGGAGAGTATTTAAAGATTCATCCAACTTGGAACAGCTGCAGCTCGTTGGCTATTCACCTTACAATCTTTGGACGAAAGCACAAGAGCTATGTGCCAACTTGACTGCACAGGATGCTCTGGACCATTTTTCTCCCATACTTCCAATAAACCAGCATACTCTCTCAGCAATACGGCCAGTTAGAGCACCTAATTTAGAGTTGCACCCTTTGGTGCAGTCGGGTCCCTCAGAGAACCGAGTGGATTTGACTTTCTTTTCGGATGGATGTACGTCAGCTATATGCCGCTTGAATATCTTGAGACGTACATGGCGCACTGACGACTTGCTGTTGTATAGACACCATTCATGAAAAGGATAAATTTCTAGCTGACGCCAAAAGGTTGGCACTAGACATGTCACATAACCAAACATTCTCTACGGTCCGACCTCTGATGAACTTTTGGGCTGCCTTTTCCCCCAGTCAAGAGGTATGTCCTCCCGGCATTTGGTTAGCTTGAAGAAACTTAATACTCTCTGGGCTTCTTAAGAGTGGAATCGGTGTTTCTGGCACTCCAAAAGAGTTGGTCAAGTTTTTACATCAAACAATCATTTGCTAATAGGCAGCCAGTACCGTGTTCGGACTATACCGCGATGGTACGGAACTGCGTGCAGTTTACTGCAGCAAGAAAGATGTCGCTCGGGATGCATGTCTCTCCCTCGGAAGTCAATGTGATTACCCCATTCTGCTCGGCAATGATCTATTATATGGCGGTAGTATACACCTCTCTTGGTATTTTTACTGCTAACCTGACCATCTACCGTGGATTTACAGGCCTCGGGGGAGAATTTACGTGAGGACACATCAGCCACCTTTCGGTCGTGCAAAGATTGATTTTGTCTGCAGCATATCCACAGCCTCCGAGCTCAATGGGCCTTTAGTACTCAGACACGAACTTGGACACTCTATAATAGGCGTTGGTGCGATAATCATACTACTATATCACGATCTGATATGTCACTAACCCCTTGAAAGGCGAAGAATACGATGGGGGATTTGCTTATTTTGGAGTGAATGCAGCACAAAACATTTCTCACATTTCTGGGGCCAAATGGTCTCATTGGTTGTCGTCTCCACTTTCTACAGGAGAGGCACCGCGGGAAGAACGAGCAATAATGCCTTACCAAGCATATCCTTGGACTATCTTGAACAAAACCTCTGCTTGGTCCGCAACTTTCATATCATCAGGACTTTACTCTCGATATCTTGTCCGCTTTTCTCTTTCAGGTTTGCCAGCAATGGAGCACCTAACAGTGTACTTGGATGGGACGGATTTGGGTTGGAGGCCACGTCCAAACATTCATTTAGACAGATGGCATTACGACATCCATCAGTCGAAAGCTTTGTGCCAAGGACCACACGAGCTGAACTTTATGCTTAGCAGCAGCGCTTTGGAGGGTACGGCGCAGCTGTGCAGTGTTGAGATAATCGAATATGGCAGTGACGATGAGTATGTATCCTGCTTTCGCTATATTTTTTGTTATAAACAAACACATCTAAGGTTTAATTCGACCAATGGATATTATGGCGCCTTTCCTACCTTCTCGAATCAAAACCTTACCACCTATCGGCCGACGAACGAACACTGCCTCATGCGCGCCGTCACTTCCACCAGCTTTTGTAGTGTTTGCTTAGAAGGATTATGGCTTTCCCTCCTTAAGCGTGTCTCCTTGATTGATGACTTCTCGATCACGCTACCTATCGAGGAAGTTACATCCGAGGAACCTGCGGTTCTGCAGATTAGTTTGGTTCCTTTCGGAGAACTGCGCAACCCTGTCGTTGACGTACCCATGGAATTCTACACTATAGAATGGGAAAGGGACGGAGTGCCCTTGCCTCAATTCGCTAATTCAACAAAGATAATAATCACCGAGAGTGTACATGGTACTTGGCGCGTATATGTCCAACTGCACACAATTCAGGTGAAGGTGGACCCTGATAGACTGTTGGAATCTCGCGCAGAGGTTCAGATTGGCTCTGGATCGGACTCGCCAAAATTCGTGGCACCAGATGAACCCATACTACGTGATCGAGCAAGTTGAATATCAGATTTTTATATCGTAAACTCGAGTGTCAGTTCTACAACTGTATGGTAATGTGCAAAATATGGAGAGCGAGATGGAATGCAATTTTATGAGTACGACAAAATGCCTAACCTTACAGTAAGAAATTTCATATCATGGAAGTAGCGAGGTCTGGATGATGCAAAGGTTTTCGCTGATTTGGCTTCGAGAGCCAACCTCCTGCTTCCCAATTACAGCCAGGGTGGTAAAGGCAGGATTGGCGTTGAGATACATCATTGATGCCACGCAGTATTATACTCAAGCGTTTGAAGTCGACTGGTTTGAGAATCCAGCCGTCCAAGCCAATTCTTGACATTTCCTCTCTTTGGTGTTCGGGGAGGGAAGCTGACACGGCCAAGATCGGTATACGACCATTGAGGGTTAAAGAATCTCTGACGACGCCATTCTTTCCGATGTCAGGAAAACTCTCTTCGAAAGCTCTAATTTTTTTGGTGGCTTCGAAACCATCTAGAATGGGCATCCTTATAAAGAAAGCAGAAATCAACATAGGCTGTGTGATCTAGACCTCGTTGATATCAACATACTGGATGTCCATTAAAACACAATCAAAGGCTCTGTCAGACTCAATCATCTGAACACCTTCTTGACCATTAGTGCATCCCATCACTTCGTGCCCCTCTAGACTTAATCGTTTGCTCAGGATGGAACGATTAATGGGGTCGTCCTGTAGAACAGTACAGAGTTAATCAAAATGCGAATCGCAATATTGGAGACTAACATCTACCACTAAAACTCTCAAATGGCCAAAAGAAACCGCCGAATGGGCTGATGTGCATTTAAGGTTCATGCGACACTCCAAACGTTCGGCTATGTTGCGAGGGTCGTAGAGGGGCTTGTCCAGGTCAAATTCGTCGACCTTGACACTCCGAACAGGAAATTTAGAGCCCTCCACGGGGAAGGACCCCTGTTGCGGCCTTGGTGGTCTGGCTCGGTCGGACTTCGGGAGATGAATCATGTGGTTCGTGGACAAAGCTTCCACAAGACTATCTATCTCACCAAGCCCTGAACCATCACCTCCTTTCCAGGAATTTTGGCTATGAGACGAGACAGAGGATGCACAACTTCGTGAGCGGATGGAAGTGGGGTCGTATAGGACAAATGGGATGAGGAATGAGAATTTTGAACCTTCATTCGGCTTGGAATCGACCCTAAGCTGGCCTCCAAGTTGCCCAATGATCCTTGCTGCGATTGCGAGTCCAAGACCTAATTGTGATTTCTCAGTGCATAGGAATGCGCAAATGATGGGTTTCCCACCAAGCCCTGGTAATCCTCCTGTCTTCAGAGTCGTTGACTCTCCTTGTTCAAACTCTCGGAACATGCTTTCTAATATGCTTTCAGACATTCCGCAACCGGTATCTGCAACAGAAATCTCAATAGCGACTTGTTCCTGTGCGCGCAGTCTTAATGGCTCTGGAAACTTGCGACACGTAATAGTGATTCTTCCATTAGTAGTGTACTCAACTGTATAAGAAAGTCACATAAGCAGACTGCAAACAGTGTAGCAGGTACGTACTGGCATTTGCAACGAGATTTCCAAGAACAGTCCGGACTTTTTTGGAATCCCCTATGACAAAGCGTGGGCTGTCGGTAATGTCCATTTCGAAGCTTAGGCCACGTCGGGTCGCTTCAATTCTGCCGTCGAAAGACAATCGTTAAAGCATAACAAACCCGATGGAATTGAATGAACCTGTAAATATGTACAGCTTCCTCCAAGGTTGTTTGCAAGTCAAAGGGTTCGTTGAATGATGTTTCTCCACCGCTCTCCACTCGGGTGAGGTCCAGCAGATCATTGATAGTGAAAAGCAGGCTCTGATTACATGTATCGGTAAAACTCTTCCCGAGTTAAGAATGGTGAATTAAGCACCTTGGACGCAGTGTGGGATCGTTTGAGGTTTTCACGAGTTTCGCTATCCAATGGTCCATTAAGAGCCAGCTCCAGATAGCTGTAAGACATGAATTAGTACGGAAACATAAGTTCGAAAAGTGCCTACTTGATGATGTGATTCAAAGGTGTGCGCACTGACGTCCGCCCAAGTATTTTAAATATGTTTGAGCATGTAAAACGTAGGATGACGCACCTTCGTGGCTGGCGTTGGAAAGTAATAGGTTCGTCATTTGCGTTGTCTGTAGCGCTGTTTCCTTTTGCCGCCAAACCTCGATAAACTGGACAAGGTATCAGAATGTACTGATCTGGTAAAGTCGTTCCTCGTCACCTTGCCATATACTAGTGCAAGGACTCCGGCCGTCTCCAATTGCTCATCAGTCCATGTCCGACATCTTCCTATGATTGTCTCAGACCACATCTGAACAAAGTGGATGACTCAGTGAGCCGATGTGATAAGTTTCACAGTAAGCTGACTTTGAATGATTTTCGAGGCTCAAGTATAGCGTCTGCTCCAACTCCGTCCTTCAATATCGAGTGACGTGAGAATCAAATGAGAAAGAAGAAAGTGTCATTTCACTTTGTATGGTTTTCCTCCCCAATGGACCTCTCGCAGTTGACCCTTGCGAAGCAATGCAATGAAATCTTGGCCACCACTCGATAAAGGGACATGAAGTAGCCCCGCGATGACCTCCAAACCTGTCGGTAGGACAAGGTCAGGGAAATCTGTAGTAATGGCCTGGGAGACCTGCATCAAGCTAATATAACACAATGTTTAGGTGCATGTGAAAGGAGCATCGCAGAGACCTACTCGAATTGTTTAAATCGTAGATACTCGGCCAAGATCAGAATTTCCTGCCCTAAAAGGAGGGCAAAGTATAAGTTTCGGCACAGTGCATTGAAGCAGTAAACATTATTACCATACTGCTGGGGCCCAAGGATTTTCGCACCTTCACCCACCACTAGAACACCGAAATCGGCATCAAAGAGAGATAGAAGGTCTTCGGCACTAGCTACAATGTAACCAGTCGGATGTGACTCTGTCGGTAGTGTGCTAATCTGAATGACTAGTGTAAGACTAGGGGGAAGAATCGGCTGCAAATTGAAAATGTTCACAAGTTTGCGCGTGTGCAGTCGTTGGGCATAACTCAATCGCTCAATGTTCCGCGATATTGAATCACTCAATAGCCGAAGCATTTGTCGGACGGGAAATGAAACGCGCATGCCGTGGTCGCCATACTGGGGCCCATAATCAGGGGCTGATGCTACCGTGTAATAACAAAGAGACACGTACCGAATGACAAGCTATCAAGCCCCATAACGCCCCGAAGGCAACAATTGACTGAGAGAAAGGTGAGCAAACTATGCTGAAGGCGTTGTTGATGACGCACAATCGACATGGAAGCCCGAACCCCCATGTTCTCCAGATCTAGCAGCATATCAGCGTCCAAGTAAACCACAAGCGGAGTAGAGTCAACATTTTATATGAATGGGACTCATGGCACGAAGATATGCATGCGTCATGTCCTACAAGGAGATCTTAGCAAATTGTCGGAAATTTTGTTTATAGATTTCACAGATGACTCACAAGGGGGGGAACAAGATCATCTCGAGATCGCACTACAAGCCGTGCCGTCGTCTGGGCTCGGTCATACAATAAACGAACCTTATCTGTAGAGAATGTGATTCAAGATAAATGCTTCTCAAGAGGAAAGCCAGGAATCACAAACTTAAGCGGTACAGCTCACGAGCCTAAATTATCCATATATAAGCCAAAGGAGAATAACGAAGCAGCCTTGTTTACTAACCTGAGCTGGAATGTCCGATGCAGGGAAATGCAGATTCTTGTATAAATCATTCGTCTGCTTCCAATCCACCAGCTCTGCAATGACTTGTCCGTTCCACAGCTCATCGAACTGATACACGAGCACACGGTGAAACTGGCACAGGTCCTTGATCACACCCACAACAATCTTGAGGAATGTCTCCAGATCCGAGGCAGAAGCAAGTTGGTCGTTAACTTGGGCGATGACACTGAATACATCCATAGTACCAATCCCAGAGGTTGGTACATTGCGATTACCTTGGCCACAGCTCCCTACCATAGGAGAGGCACGATTCACTCGACGCATTCGTTCAAGAGCCCGGAGTGGCTTCGAAAGACTCGTCGTACTATCAAGGATATCCTCTGCGCTCGGATACCATGTGTGGTCACCTTGAAGACCACGCTGAGAAATAGTCTCTCCACCCAAGGTGCCTCTCCCATCAACAAAGGGGAGACACGAATTTGACCTTTCTTTACTAGACATCCCACTAGTTTCGCCGACGACGATAGAGCTAGCTACATCGCCGCCGCCGCCTTCCCAATTACTATCACATGAGGAATCATCGGGAGCGAGGTTTGTTTGATATTGTGGATATAGCGGGTTGTAGAAGTCCCGTTCGAGCTCAAACTCGAGAATGACGAGACCATTGGACGATTTATGTGCGGCACACCAACAGGTCCATGACCTCTGCTCAGTTTGATGAATTGCTGGAGCATCCGAATCAACGATGATTGGTCCAGGTTCACCCCAGCCACTAAGAAGGAATACCTGTGGGCCCTCGGGAGGCCGTTCAGAATCCTCGGGCTCGGGGTCATTTAGGCACTGGACATTGTCCCATAAAACGTCTGCTTGAGAGTCCGGTAGAATTTGAGTGAAACAATCCAGAGAAAAAAGATACTGAGGTGAAAACCCAAGGAGCTCAGACGAATTCTGCAAGGGTATGAGCTATGTATACATGAGAAAAACAGTCATACGTACATCGGAGACCTGGCGAACGACGAGATTGCCTGCATCTACATCTTCTTTTAGTGCAACCAGGACGCCAAAGCCTTGGACAGCACCGGGAACACGGATTGGCTGACAACATGTGAGAAGGTGAATTAGGTAGAAAAATGTACGTACAAACCTCGTTCTCACATTTTGTCAGTTTCCCCTCACGCCCCACAACAACATAATGACCTTGATCTCCTACCTGGACGTGTTGAAACCTATATGTCATTAAGGGGTCCTCCGTGTGATCAGAGGGAGTATTGCTTGAGAGGAGAGTATCCGAGCCTTCCAACGTGGCATCTGTGCTACTACCTATGCGGACAGATCGTAATGATTGGGAAGGTTGACTTCCACGTGAAGGTCGTGAAGACGAATCAACGCAGATAGGAGAAAGATGAACGAGTCCAGCAGAGGTGAGAGCTGTCCTGATTGATTCAGATTCAGAAGCAGCGGGACTGTCAGCGATGTCGACGCAGGACGTTGGTGAGTGGCTTGAACTGACGACGCCTGCATCATGACCTGATGTTTCAGTAGGTATGTAGGTAGGAATTTCACCTGTACGACATGTTTCTATCTGTGCATTGGGAACGTCAAAGGCATAGGAGGACAGGGGTTGAGAGAAGACAGTGCGCTGCTCGTTGTTCTCGCTAAGAGAGCGGAGGTTAGGCCTCTTGTCACTGGAATGATCCCGCTCATTTCTATTTTCAACGCCAACAATTTCTGTAGCGTCCGTGGGGCCCGAGCTTTTATCCTCGTGAATGCCTTTACAAGCACTGGGTTGCTCAGGGGATGAAGTGACAGGATCATCAATGTCAGCAAGCAGCGAGCGAACAGGGTAGACGTATGGATTTCCCGCAGGTGTGAATATAGGGACGTCAGGCATTGCCAGTCCTCAAGCAAACGTGAAGTATTTAAGTACGCCACAGTGTCATTGCTCACGTGAGTTGATCAGTGGTAATCGCACCTTATTCAGCGGTTCAGCGTGATCTGCTTTGGGCGCAAGTCAGTCACTTCCCCACTGCTTATTTATTCATTTACGTTAGGAATACCTTAGCTATCGGTGACTTGAGATAGCAAGAGTTCTCCAGGAGGCTTACTATGAGTCAATTCATTTACTTGGTTTGCCTGTCAGTTACTCTTAGATCACGGCGAGGAGATTGTCCACTTTAACTTCCGGTGGGCTTCTTTAGGTAAGAGGTCACATCATTAACTTCGAATTTAGCAAGAAAATTATCCACTTTGAGTTCCAACATGCCTATGGGGCTAGTCCTTTACCATCCGTTGTCAACAACTTCCTATATGAGATTACCAGGTTTACAAATCCGTTTCCAAAAGAATATCTTCTGCTTCGTCGGTTTGGTCCTTTGCCTGCATGACCAAGTACAAGTGTTCGTTGTTTTGGCACGTACCTGTGCAGTTTGATTTTAATAGTCAAAAATTTAGATTGGACTAATCAATAATACTGACCTTCGGGAATGTATGAAGAACAGCCGCAGGGATGACTTAGCCTTCTGGAACATGCATAGCACGCTTAACATCTCGTGGACACTGGCATACATATAGGACATAAATATTTCGTTCTTTTTGTGGACGGAGAGCGACGTACATCTTCATTGGAGCCAAGCTGCGTTGTACATTCTTGTAACGGGTAAGGTTTTTCGTAGAAATGTCGAGGACTGCTTGTAAGTTGGTTGCGAAAAGAAAGTGAACTGCTTGCATAGTGCCGTTAAGACCTCGCACGTACACATCAGTGCCAGCTTCAATGTCACCTAATTTTCCGAGAATCCCTGCATCCAGAATCAGATCCAGAGCCTGTAATGTAGGAATCATGATTCGAAGCCGGGTTTGTTCTGGCAAAGTTGAGAATATCAGTAGAAGGTGTCACCAAATCTAGGTCTGATCTAGTATCGGTGGCAGGGAGTTTGTGTATATTGTGAGAGATGTGGCGACGGGACGTTGCTATGAATATTGCCAATACAGGTGCACGGAGAACATTAATGGCAAATGAGACTTACAGTGCTATCCGTTTTACTACCAGTACAAAGAACCAATCCTCCGAGAACAGGGATACGGTACATCTCGACTTCTAGCAGTCGGACTGCCTTTGAACCGATATTGAAAAGTAGTTTGATAATTATGCAGAGCCCTCCAATACTGGCCATACGAATCCAAGAGTCAATGTCGCCCCGTTCATATGTTGTATAGTCATCCAGAGATTTCAAGCAAGCTATAAGTACTTGATGTATTATGGGTGGTCCCGGGGCTACAACGATTGTTTCACAAGGTCAACGAGAAAAAAATTGATAGCGAATATGAATGATACCTTCCATTACCTTGAGCCCCAGGGTAATTCCGGAATAGCCAAAATACAATTACGGTGGGCTTCAACGTTTGAAGAAAACATTTCTGACTGATAAAATTCAGGCATTAAACGTCTGATTTACAAACTCAAACAGACAGTCACGTTCACACCTCCAAGTAAGCATGCCAACGCCTCACGAACCGCATGGTCATGTATATCATATGACAACGAGCGGAAAGCACGCGCTAAGCTTTGTTGTAGAGCTGGAGTCCCCTTTGGAAAGTCTTTTACATATGTGAAGTTAGAAAGAGTTGAAGTATTTTAGTGTTCAAATAATTCTCAAAAAAAACTCATCTGCGAAAATCACTTGAACAATCAGTAAGTGTGCTCAATGTTTGGAGGGCAACGGCTGCATCTACTTGCACGTTTGTGTCAGGGTCTCTTGAACCTTTTTCGATAATCGTCTTCCAGATTGATGTCGAAGAGTGATCTAGCTGAACTGCAGACGTTGACAGGGTATTCGCTAAAAACAGACAAGCAGCTTGGAGGATCTGTTCGTTAGGGTGTTTTTTTTTATCATCGTTGGTGATAATACTGTGAGGTGGTTATCTGGGTGTTCTTATTGATGAGATACCAGATAACATAATTTCCAAGATCTGACCTTAAGTCTTTCAGTCTCCAATCCCACCTTGATTTGTAGACGGCAGCTAGCTCTGATAGGCTAAAGAGACCACCATGTACATCGTTCACCCAACAGAGTTAAGAAGTATAACCTTTACGTGGAAATCTGTTAGGGATCCCCTAGTAGGTATTCAAACAGGCGACCTACCACCCTGGCTTCTGCCTGTGGACCAAGGGTCACAAGGTCCAGCTCGCAAACGGCCCTCAGTGGTTGTGCACCAAGAACCAGAATAGATTGATCCCAGTGAACCAGGGTGTTTGAAATGAGATGTTACATTAACCCTAGTCGACATTCCGCATGTCTGTTCAGGTGAACACGATAATAGCAAATGCCGCAATGGGGTGTACGCACTCTGCTACTTGTGGCGCTGCAACGAGAAATGAATTCTTCCTATTTCCAACAGCAAGGAAGCCTGTCTTTCAAATTACATCTATTCTGTGGAGGAAAAGACTCTGATATATATATTTACCTCCATAGCTTATCATGAACACATAACGCATCAATCTTCCAACATTCTCCAGGAAAGCGGCACTGGCTGTCCTACGAATATGGATTTCACGGTCATATAACGAAACCGCAACTAGCCGTTGTGCAGGAGAAAGGGCATATGGCTTCATTCCTGCTCCATCTTGGAAACGGGATAATGCCCAAAGAACATACGATGCTGCATCACGAACGCCCGATCCTACCGAATGGGCACCTTGACGTACATCGAAAAGCAGTACCTTAAAAAGTAATTTGGGACTGACAACTTATTACTCACCTTTTTCAACCAATCAAGCAGTTGTGGAAGACGATCTGCCTGTATAAAACCTCGTCTACCCAATTCGTCACAAGCAGGGCTTGTATTCCCAGGCCAGGGGATGCGTGTATAGAAAATAATTGTAATACATTGTCTAACACTTACCTTTCCAGAAAATCTGGTAGCCTCGCACAGACGCGAGCGTGGTGCTTGGAAGCCGAGTAGCGAACTGTGGTGTCCTGAAGAAAGGGAAATATTATGATCCCTAAGCATTATTCAAGAAACATACTTTGTCTTGAAGTCCCTCAAAGAGCATGGACAGAGCGATCTCGACCCTCTTTAGGTATGTCAGCATCATCGGACTCAATATCATTATTTTCTTTTTCGGCTTGATGTTCTTCACTTGGTTGTAATACTCGCGCTGTGATTACCCGTAAAGTTAGCGACACTTCAGCATGTATCATAGATAGCAGCAAGTCTTAGCGATACCGGCAAATTCCCGCAGCTAAACGCCCTGTAAGTTTAATTTTTAACTTTCGGACAAGAGTGTTGCTCAAAAGGTAGGCGTTAGATTCAACACTCTTCAGCGCTTGACGCATTGCGGCAACATGCTTTTTCATTGGATCGTTGAGGCCAGATTTAGTAAGTTCACATAGAACGTGAAGTATCCCAACGGTCTTTTCCAGTTTTGCAGCCGTGAGAGATCAGAAACTATAAGAGTTTCCAAAACCATACCTGGAAAAAATTGGAAGAGCTTTCAAACCAGGCGGCAATTGAGAAATCCGCCTTGGAAATAGGATGTATTTCTCCTGTAAATTTTTAAGGCTAGCTCGAAAATAAAGGAATGATTTTAGTCGCCAGGAATCTGTGCACCTTGTGTACAGTTTAGACATCAAGATGGCAGTTGCATCACGTTCCAATCCAGAACATCCTATGTATTCGATGCCAAGCGATTTGATTTTTTTGTGCAGTGGAGGTATGATTCTCAATAGCAAGACTGACATCCTCGTCAAAACGTGAAAGGTCAAACGGAAGCATGGGAATCAAGGATAGGGAAAGCAAAAAGAATATATCTAAGTTGTTACTGTGACTGTACTTGAGCTGGACCACCCGGCATGGTCATATAATCGAGAGCGATAAAAAGATCAGCGATCTGATGGGAAAAACTTTTGACTAAGGAAAGCCATTAGGTAAATCTAACCTATCGTCTTCCGCCCACGACACTTGATGAAGGTATATAGGAGAAGTGTGAGTCGTGTGAGTCGCTGAGTTGAGTATGATGCACTATTTCCCAAGCTCAGAACCATAGCGTGTATTTCAGGATGAGCTTTGAATACTTAGACAATAGGCGTCACCGTCTGCTCCAGGAATGGATCAAGTAAATAGGCTTGCTCATGATATTCATTTAACTATAGAAACGTACTCAGAAGTTTGAGGTTGAGCGTGAAGTTCACTGTACGCACAATGACGATTAATTTGTATAAGAGTGCTTGTTCAATTCGAGACTCCTCCTTTGTTGGCTCGCATTGCAGATCCATGTTTAAGAATTCAAGAAGTAATTTGAAAAAATTAGGCCCATGGCCAGGTCTACTTACTGGCTGCAGTAATAATCTCCACTTGAATTCTTTGTGGCATCTTTGAATTCATGGATTCAAATCATCATTCACCTTGTACTATCTGCCAGACATCCTGTGGCTGCTGTGGCATAGGGGCTCCATTTTACAGTGGGTCAAAAAACTGCCCCAATGTTTGTGCATTTTTAGAAAAATTGATATTTTGTGAAGGAATGACATCAGCAAAAGTTCTGAAAATTTCACATGATATACGCTATCTACCAACTTGAGAAATCATGTGAGTCTAATCAAAACTCATTGCTCAATAAATCAAACAAAATAATCACTCATTGGGGCAGTTTTTTGACCCTCTATTATTTTCTCTAATTTTCAATGTTACACACCAGTATAAGGTAGGAGTAGGTCATATGAATCATCAACATGTCATGTGACCTTATTTGTATCAATTTGGCATGTTGAACTTTTTTCATTCATCTGCTTGACTCCTTACCACCACTATAAAATCCATTTTTACTGAAAAGCATTCTTCTGTTGTTTCTCTCCTCAATGAGGGGTATTCCCATCATCAAGTTCAAGCTAGGACTGGCCTGGGGAAGGGTACTATTGGCAGGATCAGTAGGGAGGTAGAGGGGGATAAGGAAAATCATCCTGGTAGCCATCCTTCCAAGCTTTCCCCTTATGATAAACAGTTGATTATCCATCAAATCAGCTCTGGGAAGCTTGAAAATGCTATCCAAACCACCCAATTCATAAATTCCATCATATTTACCTCTGCCACTCCTCAGACTGTTAGGAATGTGTTGAAGGAAGCTGGCTGTAGATCAGCAACAAAGAAGAAAGTCCCTATGCTCCAGGGGTCTCATCATCAGCAACATCTAAAGTTTGCCCAATACCATGAAAATTGAACTTTGAAGAACTGGAAGAGGGTGTTGTGGACTGATGAGACAAAAATCAATAGGATTAGGTCAGATGGAAAAATGTATGTGTTAAGTCTGGAGTCAGAGACATATTGTCCAGGATGTCTGGGGTGGTCGAACTGCTGATTCGAGCTGGGGTACGGAGTTGAAAGGACTTGGCTTCAACTTATGTGTTGTGCCCTCTTGTGTCGTCTTGTCCTTGAATTTATGGAGTTGCAGAGCAGAGCTATGGAGTGAGCATGGAGGTAACAAAGTAAGACTAAATCGATATTCAAACTAGGGAACTAGCTACGAATACATGGAGGTTTGAATACATTCAGAGCATGGGATTGATATGGAGCAAGGTTGTCCAAATGCAGAGGAGTTACTATACTAGGACACAGAGATGCTAAACAAGAGATGGGGTCATGTGGAACTATAGAACATACTAGAAGGTGACATAGAAGATAATAGAAAGAGTGATGTGGAGGTCTGTGTATTGGATTGATGATGTGATGGAGATGACAAGGGTAGAGTACGGAGCATGCAGAGGTCATGTGGAGGTTGTCCGTGGTGCAGAGTATGATGGAGGATAGAGATCTGTCTGGAGGGCTGAGATTGATCCAGAGGGGCGCAGAAATGAATGATAAATGGGTGCTAAGGGCAGAGATATGTTGG
>QFEC01002880.1:0-18251 GCA_003316585.1 Gomphus bonarii | reverse complement strand
TGGGAAGCAGATTGTGGAGGCATATTATGATGAACCGCACCACAAGGCGTATTATCTTGGTTGCTCCACAGGCGGGCGGCAGGCTATACAAGAGGCGCTGCTGTTTCCCGAAGACTTTGACGGGCTCGTTGCAGGGAGTCCTGCGACAGACTTCAATCACCTTGTTGGGTGGTCCATGATGCTGGGGCAGTTCCTTGGTGCACCATCGCAGACTACGGGTTCGTTCATACCCGCGACGCTCTGGCCCGTTATATCGCAAGAGATCTTGAATCAATGCGACGAGCTGGATGGAATGAAAGATGGGATTATCACGGACCCGGATCAATGTGTCTTTCGACCTGAAGCACTGCTCTGTACGGCAGAGATGGGGAATAGGAGCGCCTGCGTTACCGCCCCGCAAGTGAAAGCGTTAAGACAGCTCTATGAGCCGCTGTTTGGGACAGAGGGCCAGCTTTTATATCCGAGATTCGACCCAGGGGCTGAGTCTGAGGGAATTCTCTTTGGAAGTGATAATTTCTCCATTCCTCTGGTAAGAGTTTAGTCGTGGTGTATTTACTGTAAGCTAGCTGATAGTGGTCGTCTCTTCGTAGAACTGGTACCAGTACACGATATTTAACGATACAACGCACTCCTTCAGTAACTTCAGTGTGAAGGACATCGAATTTGTAGATACTATCAACCCGGGGGGCATCTCAACTTTTAATGGCAACCTTTCTTCCTTCAGGAACAGAGGTGGAAAGATCCTCACTTACCATGGCCGTCAAGATCAAGTGAGTCTGGGAAAATTCACATGACTCACAACTCTGACCTTCATACACTGAAACAGCTCATCGCCTCTGGAAATTCCATTCGTTTCTATAATTTAGTATCTTCTACGCTTTCGCTTTCCAACCTAGATGATTTCTACCGGCTCTTCCTCATTCCAGGTATGGGCCACTGTACAGGGGGACCAGGGGCGTGGGCTTTTGGCCAGTATGAAAACTTCTCGAATGTAGTGAACGCATCTTCACATAACGTGTTACTTGCGCTTGTGGAATGGGTAGAGGGAAAGGAAGGGGGTGCCCCCAGTGTGATTGTAGGGAGCGTTCCCGAGACGAGGGCGGAGAGGGTGCATTGTAGGTATCCGCAGAGGAGCGTGTTTAATGGGACTATATTTGTTTGTGAAGAATGAAAGGTTAGGAGTAATTTGCTGTTCGGAAGAGGTGAAATCTGACAACACATTTGTGGTGCCAATCAAAAAAGTGAAATAATAAATTGGGTGGGTTTGTCTTGGTTACATTTGAAGAAGGACTAACTAAGGAACCGTCAAGGAGAGCCATGAGTATTAAATATTGAATATATGACTGACAAATGAATCGCCAAGGTTTGTTTGTATGCTCTCCTGTGCGGAGCCTGCTTGTACTATAATTGCACAACCAATGCAAAATCCGAATAAAATAACGACGAATATCTTCACAACCATTTGACATTTTCAATTTATTTCTTTTATACGCATAATCATAGGTCTTAAGATATGCCACGTCCATACACATCCCGATGGGTGACAATGCTTGACATTTGGGCCAAATTCTTATTATATTATAATAACTGTGTGTTGCTTTTTTTCGCAAAACTGAAACCACAGAGTTTTTTGCACTGTTCCAATACACAACTCCGTGGTCTCAGGATTTTAATTGAATGCCCGAAAGTAACGGTATTACATTTTGAGTAATCGGGCGGCCGGTAATTGACGGCAACTTAATAGTCACAGCCTGCAAGCCCACCATCGGTCGTGTCACAACAGGTATGGGGCCAATCTTAGCTACGTCTTCCTAGGTATCTTATCCTCTCCAAAAATTTGTTTTTAAGGTCCTACGGGTTGTAGTAGCATGACAAAAAAAGAATGGTGCGCTGTGGATGTCACAATGATTCATCTTGCATTAGTATAGGCTTTGTATTGCGGTGACAGTGATAGTAGACGTGTTACATGAAGAGTTCCTCTGGACCACAACCCTCCCTTACGTCTGCAGTAACGATTGAACTCAATGCTGAGCGGTATTGAATGTTGATCACACCAGTACACGTTCGTTGCGCACTGGCACCTTCTTTAACATTTTATATGGCCCAGTCTGGAAAGGGAACTCTCTCGTCAATATCTAAGTGATGCCGGCAGACTCGCTGATTCAGCTGTCACATGTCGCGACGTGGCGATATACGGTTTGCAAATTCAACAAAAACATTTTACCAGCTCGCTATAATTACATGACGCTCAAGTCCTTTCGCCGGCCACTTCCAGAGCCCCACCAAAAGCCATGTTGCAACCTTTGAAGTTTTTGTCTAACCTGAATATTCTAACAGGGGGCTGGCTACCTCAAAGTGTACTATTCGACAATACATGCACCAGTCTCACAACCAAGCTCTCCCTTGCAAACACCACGATCATCTCCGCGGAGTATGTCGCAGGCGGACAGAATATCTCCACACCCGGCTCATGCCAGTCCTCGGCATTCGTCACGAGCGATATTTGCCGTGTCTACGCCGTGGTGAACACCACCGCAAATTCAGCAATCCATATGGAAATGTGGCTCCCGTATGACGCTGACGCGTGGTTTGGAAGGTTTTTGTCAATCGGAAACAGTGGCCTTGCAGGATGTATTAATTTTGGGGATTATTATGCTTGTCTACATTTCTGACCTTTTTTTTTGTAAACATAAGGTATCGATTATACTAATCTGGACTATGGAAGTACGCTCCATTTCGCGACCGTCGCGTCTGATAATGGACACGATGGACTTGGCATTGACGGCATCCCATTTCTGAACCACCCAGAGGTCACCAACGACTTTGGATCCCGCGCGATCCACGTGGAAGCAGTTCTCGGGAAGAAAATTATAAATTCGTATTATGGGCGCGCACCCGACAAGGCGTATTTCACGGGGTGTTCAACGGGCGGGAGACAGGGTTTGCAGTCTGCACTATATCATCCAGATGATTTTGACGGGATAATTGCTGGAGCACCTGCGACGGATTTTAATCATTTGTTGGGATGGCATGCTATGATTGGGCGGTTTGTAGGTGCGCCGATTCCGGAGCAAGAAGAGAGCTTTGGTGAGTCTATGGGAAGTGTGCGGGGCTTTGGAGTGGAGAGCAAGGGTGTGAGCGGGAGGTTTATACCGGCGTCCTTGTGGCCAGCCGTGTCGCAGGAGATCTTAAAACAGTGCGATGGGTTGGATGGCGTCGTGGATGGGATTATAACGGAGCCTGATGAATGTATCTTTCGACCCGAGGCTTTGCTTTGTGACCCAGTCGATCGGGGTGGCGAACAGAGTAGTTGTCTTACGGCCCTTCAGGTGGCCGCGCTGAGGCAGATATACCAACCTCTCTTTGGGACGAAGGGACAACTCTTATATCCGCGGTACGATCCTGGCGCAGAGGCAGACGGCAGGTTCGCTTTCTCGCTAGGTGGTTCCATTTTCCCGATCGCCGACGTGAGCAGCCATGTGAACTTCTCTGTGTTGTGATATCATTGATGACCTCGTTTATGGCGCTGCATCTGCTCGTTTAGAGCTGGTTTCGGTATGCAATCTTTAACGACTCCAATTACTCGTTCGACAACTTTAGCGTTGCGGATGTTGAATTCGCAGATACTATTAATCCCGGGGGAGTCGCCACATGGGACGGAAATCTCTCTGAGTTTCGTGAACGTGGTGGGAAAATAATTTCGTACCATGGCAGTCTTGACCAGGTGCGGTCGGTGTTCTGACAAGTTGATCCTCCCGTTGATATTGTCACAATGATATTCTCTTCTTGTACGATAATAATGACCCTGCAGCTTATTCCATCCGGAAACTCGAAACGTCTCTACGACCTCATCGCCTCCACCCTCTCGGAACGGACGCTCGATGATTTCTACCGGCTCTTCCTCGTGCCCGGTATGAATCACTGCTTTGGTGGCCCAGGGGCGGGAGCGTTGGGGCAGTGGGGGATGGCTAATTGGCACCGGAATGATTCAGCACATAATGTACTACTTGCGCTTGTGGAGTGGGTGGAAGGGGGAAAGGCGCCAAGTGTGATTGTGGGGACGACAGTGGAAGAAAATAAGAGTGAGAGTGGGGTCGAGCGGACGCATTGTCGATATCCGCAGAAGAGCGTGTTTGATGGAAACGTATTTGTATGTGAGGGGTGAGGTGACGGGGGAGGAGATTAATTGTCGACGATGTTTTGCGAGGGTGAAGGCGTGTAACCATGTACTTATTGGATAGATAGATATTTGTAGGGCATAAATTGAATTGCTTGCTCATGTCCTATACTGAAGCTAAAGATGGAAACTCTGAGTTTTGTGAACGTGGTGAAAAAATGACTTCGTACCATGGCCGTCGTGGGTGCGGGGGAACGTTGCACCCATGGTATCAGGAAGGAGTGGAAAAATAGTTTTGCTTTCAGCACATTGTTAAAGGCTGTTGCTGTTAAAGAACAACAACAAAATTCAATCAACAATGCAAATGTCTCATCAAAGTGCCACCAGAGACTTCTGACTTCACTCCAATATTTACAGTGACTCAAAAAATTGTCCCAATGTTTTGCACTTTCTGCTTCATGGTCACATAACATCACAACAAGGCCAAACAGAGCCAATATGTTGGTGTATATAAGAGAGGTCTTGTTAAGGGCTACATGTGAAATCAAGAATTATGTAATTTGATGATGTTTCCATGGAGATACAGCCAATTCATTTTGGGGACTCATTGGGACAATTATTTGACTGGGTATCAGAAATACAGAAAATGCACAATTCAGTACTCTGTATTGCACCCCTTGACCTTTATAACTGCTTCCATCCTTCTAGGCATACTTTCAACCAACTTCAGAGGTGTTAAGGTCTGGAGACTGTGGTGCCCAGTCTAGGAGAGTGATATCATTCTCTTCCATCTAGTTTCTAGCCTTTCTGGAGGTGTGTTTGGGGTCATTGTCCTGCTGAAAAATGTAATCCCCCTCAGAAATCCCAGATTCCTCTATGCTGGGCAGTAAGTGATCATCCAAAATCTCCACATACTGCTCAGCATCCATCCTCCCCTCAATCTCAGCAAGTTTTCCCACACCATTCCAGCCCATACAGCCCCATACCATGATGTTCCCACCCCCAAACTTTACAGTTCCTTGTACCTCCTCTCAATCAGCCCATCCCCTGCTTGCTTCCACACTCACTGCTTCCCATCTGACCCAATCCTGTTGATTTTAGTCTCATCTGACCAATATACCCTCTTCCAGTCCTTCACAGTCCACTCCTTGTGTCTCAGAGCAAAGGCCCAACTGGTTCTTCCTGTGTACTGCAGTGAGCAATGGCCTTTTCTTCTTTGTAACAGCCTTAAATGAGTGTTGCTTGAGCACATTTCTGACTGTTTGTGGGCAGACTGGGTGGGAGATGATGGTGTTAATGTGTTTGGTGACCTGAACAGCATTGGCAGCCTTCCCAGTAGTGATTTTGTAAGGGCAACCCCTTAAGTACTTACTGAGGTTACTGAGGTCACATGGCTGGGGCTAGCAAGGGGGAAATCCTAAGAGGAAAACTTAGGATCCCTTGCAAAGGAACTATGTAACCTATATATTTGTTGTCTGCTTCCTGCTTCCTCAACATACCTTACCCCTTGATTGGGTCTGAAGGTATGCTGACCCCACAACCCATGTCTGGCACTACAAAACACAGGCCAATGTCTCAGTCACTTGGTTTGGGGTGTCTCACATTTGGACCAAGTGACTGTTGCTTACTTATCATCTGTATGCATGGTTCAGCTCTGTCAGGGTTCAGCTTGGAGTTCATCTGTTCAGTTTGTTGTTTCCTGTTTATGTATCCCTATCTTACATCTTCCAATTACATAATAGGTGCCAGAGTAAGGTATAGGGTTGTGACTGGTGTGATGGTTACCCCTCAGCTTGATCTCTGAGGATTACCACTATACCAGGTGGGTTTTCTATGTATTTATCACTAGTAACCTTTGTATAAACTGAGAATTACTGCTACACCAGGTGGATTATCCTTTATCAGCTCATAAATATTGGAGTATTTTGTCGTTGTGACCTTGTCAATAGTATGTATCACCCTCACAGGCTCGGTAACTGTCTGTATGGATGAATTGGCTTGATATCAGTTTGGGTCATGAAACAGGTGGTCCCCTGATATCACCCCCCCTTCTAGAGTGCTGCATCCTCAAAGCATGTGCCATGATTGATTTGAAAGCCATAGATCAAATCCTTTGGGGTGCTCCCAGGTGTGAGTGGTAGAACTCCTGCACCTTTGCTGGTGCTGCCATGTCCTCCTCTGCTACCCAAGTGTTCTCCTAGTATCTGTACCCCTCCCACTTCACCAGGAAGTAGAGTCAACCCCTCATCAACCAACTGTCTAACACTCTCTCACCACATAGTATTCTTCTCCATCTACCAGCTTGGGTGGCAGGGGCAGTTTGGCTCTTTGGCCTGGTATTGGATCCTTGGTGGCTGTGAGGGTGACACTATTGACAAGGTCAAAAAAACAAGATACTCCAATATTAATGAGTCGATCAGGGTGTTTTCCACCTGGTGTAGTGGTAATCCTCAGTTTATACAAGAGTTACTAATAGTAAGTACATAGAGAACCCACCTGGTGTAGCAGTAATCCTCAGAGATCAAGCTGAGGGGTAACTGTAACACCAGTCACACTTATATACCCTAGCCTGGTGCTTATTATGTAATCTTCAGATGCAAGATAGGGGTACATAAACAGGAAACAACAAACTGAACAGATGAACTCCAACTGAACTTCAAGCTGAACCCTGACATCACCCCCCTCTTAATGCATGACATCTCAGCATGGCCTTCAAGAGTAAACTACCACCCCTTCCAGAAGTTTTGGCTCAAATGGGTTTTGGGAGGGTGGATTCAATGGAAACATTCTCCAAGATACCATTTCAGGGCTCTTCAAAATGAGGAGAGGGTGGAGGTTG
This sequence comes from Gomphus bonarii, assembly GCA_003316585.1. Taxonomy (NCBI): domain Eukaryota; kingdom Fungi; phylum Basidiomycota; class Agaricomycetes; order Gomphales; family Gomphaceae; genus Gomphus; species Gomphus bonarii. The sequence goes on along the minus strand of QFEC01002880.1, from coordinate 11,295 downwards.
TGTCTGACTTGATTGCCACTCCAGGATACAGTGGGAGTCTGAAAGAGTAGGTGAGGCTGAAAATGCTCTGTCGCTCAAATAGTGCAATCTCTGCATGTTCCCCTATGGTATTGTGACCCCATCCCTGGTGAATCCCTCAAACGCAAAGGAAGTGAGGGATGAACCTAGGTGTAATGGGTCCCCAGCTTTGTAGGGCTGGCTGGTCTTGGGTTGTCTCTGCCTGGGAAGGGATAAAATGGGTTTGGGTTTGGGTGGTATATCAAAGGATGTTTTGACTCATCTGATGTCTTCTGGCTCAAAGGACCAGTGTGAAGATAAGGGGTAGGATTGAAGAGGGATGAGACTTTGCCAGCTGGATTAGGTGGACATGTTGTAGTAATGGGGGTAACCATTCTCAAAGTGGGTAGAGAAGGGGTTGATAGGGAATGTTTATATAAGGTTGAGTGAAATGAATAGAATGTCAGATGGGACTTTGCTTATTTTGGGGGGTTAGGGCATTATGTGCCAGGTTCCTTCCTTCTGTCCAATTGAAGAGATGTAGTTTGGGAGTTTTGGTGAAGTTCTCTAAGGTTTGAAAGGGGAGGGTGGCATATAGAGTAGCTGATATGCATTGTGGGGCTTTGGGGTTTTGTTGGTGAAATTCCATGACAAGTCACTTTGCTCCAGAGATGTCCTTCACAGGTAGCCAGGAATCATCTGCAGTTCCATAACCCTTCCAATGGACTAGGTATTCCAGTTGTCCTCAGTAGACCCTGGTGTCTTGGATCCTCTTGACTTCATACTCAGGGACTCTGTCTTGAATAACAGGAGGAGGGGGGTTGAGCATGTTGTTCTTGGATTGGATCCTCTTGGTAGGGGCGTAGGAGGTTGACAGAGAAGATGGGATGGGTGCAACCAAAGGATGGTGGGAGTTGGAGGCCATAGGCATTCCATGATACAACCTTGTTCACTGCATAAGGACCCAACCATTTATGATCCAACTTCTTCATTGGGGAAGTGGTGGTAATGTTTTGTGTGTTTAGCCAGACCTTATCACCAATCTTGTATGTGGGAGCAGTCTGGCAGTGCAGGTCATAGAACCATGCTGTGTCATCTGCAGCCTTTGAGAGGGCAGAGTGAGCTTTGTTAGTGGCCTTTTCCATGTGAGTGGTGAATTTATCCAGTGCTTCCAATTGGGTTTCTCAGGTTGGTTCTAGTCTGAGTCTTGGATGTTGACCACTGTCGAGCATGAAGGGAGTAGTTTGGGTTGCAGAGTGAGTTTGATTGTTGTATGCAAACTCAGCAAGGGAAATCCAATCTAGCCAGTCATCTTGACACTGGTTGACAAAGAGTCAGAGGTATTGCTCAATCTCTTGGCTGACCCTTTTGGTTTTGCCATCAGATTGTGGATGGTAGGCTGTGGAGGCAGCAACCTTGATACCTAGGAGCTTGTTTAATTCTCGCATGTATTGGGAGATGAATTGGGTGCCATGGTCACTGATGACTTCCTCTGGTAGTCCATGGAGCTTCCAAACATGGTCACAGAAAAGTCTGGCAATTCCTACTGAGTCCACATCTGATGTGATGGGAATGATGTGTGCTCACTTTGAGAGGTGATCTACAGTGACAAGAAGAGCATTGTAGTCACAACTGGTAGTTCTGTGATTAGATCAACAGTGATAACTTGCCATCTGTGGTCTGGAATATGATTGGGGAGGAGTTTGCCAATGGAGGAGGTTGGGAAGGTTTTGGTTTTAATACAGAGGTCACAAGCCTTTATGTATTTGGCAATATACCATCCCATTCCAAGCCACCAGTAGCTCTGAGACATGAGTTCAGTTGTCTTCCAGTGACCAGGATGACCAGTGGTGCTTGCATCGTGGTGTGCCTTGACAATGCCATGCCGTAGGTTGGAGTTGAGAGGGACATATACTTGCCACGGTAAAGAATAAGACTGTTCTCTTCTGACCACTCTTCTCCTTGAAGATTTCCAGATGACCCAAGTTCCTTGAGAGCCTTTACAACCTTCTCATCTCAGTCTGTGCAGTCTCTGACTCTGTCAAGAAATTTCTCAGCCCACCATTCACTAGTTGTGCACCTGTGAGGTTAACATGGAACATGATAGATTGGAGTAGAATTTGGTTTTGATTATCTTCCTCCCCCTGCTTATGATCTACCTGTTTTGAGAGCACATCAGGCTTAGTTGAATGGCAACCAGGACAGTAGATCAATTCAAAATCAAAGCAAGAGAGGTAGAGTGACCAGTGAGGTTGGAGATGGTTTAGGTTCTGTGCAGACCAAAAGTAGGTGAGGTTTTGATGGTCATTGAGGATCTCAATTTTGTACTTGGTTCCTTCTAGGACATGGTGCGATTCTTCTAGGCCATAGATGACAGAGAGTAATTCCTTGTCATGAATAGCATAGTTGCACTCTGTGTCTGAAAGACTCTTTAGACAAAGCCAATGGGTCTCCACTTCCCATCATTGCAGAGTTGAGATAATACAGCACCTGTTGCATATGCTGAGGCATCTGTTCCTAGGTGGAAGTGTTTGGTCTGGTCTGGGAGGACAAGGATAGGGGTAGAGGTAATGAGGTGTTTGAGTTCATCAAAGGCAGCTTGCTCTGGTCCATCTGGTGCCCAAGACCATTGTGTATCAGCTTTGGTGAGATTGTTCAGGGGTTTGGCAATGTGAGAGAAGTTGTCCACAAATTGATGATTGAAGTTGACAAATCCAAGGAAGGATCTCACCTCAGTGACATTGCATGGGGTTTGCCAGTCATGTACTCCTGCTACCTTCACTGGGTCCATTGCCACTTTCCCTTCTGAGAGGATAAGTACAAGGTACTCCACCTCCCATTGTTCAAATATGCATTTCTCTGGTTTCAAATACAAGTTGTTGGAGCAAACCATTGCATCTGCCCCTCTAAATCACCCATGGCATCCCCAGTCTTCTTTGTAAAGAAAAGGGACAGCAGCCTCCACTTTGTACAAGACTACAGGAAGCTTAATGATATAACAATCAAAAACACATATTACCTCCCTCTTGTACCAGATATCATAAACAGGGTCACTGCTGCCAGGGCCAAACACTTTACAAAACTAGACATCTGCTGGGGATACAACAATGTGCGCATAAGAGAAGGAGATGAGTGGAAGGCTGCCTTCCAAACAAACTGAGGTCTATATAAACCTCTGGTGATGTTCTTTGGTCTCACAAACAGTCCAGCCACCTTTCAAATGATGATGAATTAAATCTTCAGGGAGCTCATTGATGAGAGAGTTGTAGTGGTGTTCATAGATGACATACTCATCTTCACAGAATCCCTTGAAGCCCATCAAAAGACCATGCGACAAGTCCTTTTTTGCTCTTTAAATTTTCTTCTTCTAGGAATGCATCTAGTTCTCTTTGTTCATTGGGAGACATTGGATAGACCTTGGTGCTAAAGGACTTGGCACCTTGTATCAGCTCAATTGCATGATCCTATGGTTTACATGGGGGAAGCTTGTCAAAGGACTCCTTTGAGAAGACATCCTTGAATTCTTGGTAAGGTTTTGGAAATAGATCTTCAAAGGATTTAGTGGGTGTAAGCTTCAATGCCTTTTGGGCAAGCTGTTGTGAGACAGTTGAGCCTGCACCAATTTCTTCATGGTCCTCCTCCATGAAGACTATGAACAGTCTGTCTCTGTTTTCAGGTGAATACAATGGCTCTTCAGCTGTTACACATGTGTTGATGAGGAAGGTGCATGTGGTCTTCTTCAATGTCTGGGACCATTTCAACTTGAGGTTTCTCATTGATTGGTTCAATACCACATGATTCAGGACAGCAAGTCATTTTCACCTTGCCCAAGTGCCAATTAACTTCTGGGTTGTGCTCTGTGAGCCAGGTGTGTCCTAAGATGATTGCTAGGTGCCCCAGGCTTGTCACTAAAAATGTAGTATGTTCTGTGTGATGTCCATATGTGCAGATGAGATCAACTTCTTCCTTGATTGAACCTGCCTCATTAGGAGTGCCATCTATGTTATAGATAGGTATAGCATGAGGAAGGTGATGGGTTTTGAACCTTTCTGCTTGAAAAAATTCAACATCAATGAACATTCCCATGGCACCGCTGTCAAGGAGTGCATCAATTGCTAGAGGAGGTCAAGTGTTGACAGACTGGACCTTCAGAGGGACCTTGGTGCACTGGTAAGTGTCAGCAGAGTGTACATAGAGAAGGGGAAGGGGTTTCTCTTCAGGGTTTGGGGTGGTGGGTTTGATTTCAGGCATGACTGGTTGGGTTTCAGTTGGCAATGGGTGTAGCATGTCTCTAGTATTCCCTAGCATATATGTTTCAAGAACTGAAAACCTATTTGCCAAGCAGGGCATGTCTTTCACCACTGACTTGCCTAAAAACCCTGTTTCCTTCCTTCTTCAGAAGCTTGGACCCTTGCCTTCTGTGCTGCCTCACAAGCATCTAGAGCAGCTGCTACTGACTCTGAGATCATCTCTGTAAGTGCAGCTCCTGTGAGGTTTGTGCAGACACATTCCTTGTGGGGCTCTGGGCATGCTGGGAAATATGGCCTTGCTTGCCACAGTTGTAGTATATCAAAGTCTCAATCCATCCTTGATTGGAATCTATATCCATGGGCATAGCAATGCTGGGTGTAAGAATGGCAGGAGCAGTTGTGGTGCAGGTTGGGACAGTGCAGTGGGAACCATGATGTGCTTGTGCTTTCTTAACTTCCACAAGATGGTGATAGTTGCAGTCAATCTGACATGCAGCTTCCTTCCATGCCTTGAGGTTGGATGGGAGAAATGGTTGTGCATGGATCTTGTCTAGAATTGTCACTGGAAGTCCTCATGCATAGGCATCCTCTAGTGCCTCATCATTAAAGCCTGTTCTCCCTGCAAGTATCTCAAACTGTGCAGTATAATCATCTGCCAACATGCTAGATGTCATCTTGAGGTTGTGCAGTTTGGTGCAGGCTGTTCTGGCACAATCAGGATCTCCAAAAGCTGCTTCATCCTGCTGAGCAAATTCATCAAAGGTACTGATTGAGGAGGTTCCATCAATGATAGCTTGTGTCTTATTTTGCGCCCAGGTTGCTGCAGAGCCTCCTAACATGAATGAATGAGAGGGCATATAGCTTTTTTTTGTTCATCTGGGAATGCTGCTCCTGGTTGAAGGGTGATAGAGAGCTTCACAGCATGGATAAATCCTTCTGTGTCTGCCCTATCTCCAGTGAACTTCTCCAGATCAGCTGCCTTTATAGAGCAATGAAAAGGGGGGCTGGGTACAGGGATGTGGGTAGACAAGTGCTGGGTTGCTGCAATTGCTGTGGCTGAGGCAGCACTGGTCATATTGTTCTCCATGGCCCTCAACTGGTCTTGATGTACTTCATTCTGGCACTGTAGGAGTTCAACTTGGTTTGCCTGAGTGGTAAACATGTTTCTGAGGATATTCCCAGGTTCACCCAGGGACTCCCAATATTGTTCTGGAATTTGGTTAGATATGATATGAGGTGGAAACTGATGGAAAGGATATGTGAGGTTGTCTGAAAGGGAGCTTGATCTTCTGTGAGGGTGATGCTATTAAAAAAGTCACAACAACAAGATACTCCAATATTAATGAGCTGATAAGGGGGTTCTTTACCTGGTGTAGCAGTAATCCTCAGTTTAAACAAGGGTTACTAGTAATAAGTACATAGAGAGCTCACCTGGTGTAGTGGTAATCCTCAGAGATTAAGCTGAGGGGTAACTGTTACACCACATTTCAGCTACCTTGGTCTCAATCTCAGCTTCAGCTGATGGGGCTCTCATTATATTGGCCAGGGCTAGTAACTCTGGCAGCAGCTCCAACCACTCTTCTACACTCATGGTTTGGATGTTGGATGATAGAGGGCATTCTCAGCCATAGTATCCCAACTTCTTGCACCAGAGGCAGGTTCCTGGTGGCACAATGTGCGCTTGGGTCTGGTTGACATCCATAGGGGCCAGGCCATCATTTGGAGTTATGAGGATGGGTGGTGGGGCTGCCAAAGAGTTGCTGAGGCTCAGGGGTTTGTCCATGTCACCTTTGGGGGTGCCATGGGGGGCTGAGGGATTATGTGCAAGCTGCTTCAGTTCACCTCAGTAAATGCATCATTTGCCTCTCAGTTCCTCATGACCCTCCTTGCCACTTCATACCATCCTTCTGGGTCATTGAACTCCAGTGCTCCAGTCCCTAGTAGGGCTACCTAGTTCTGCATGCTTGGTTTGAGACCCTTGCAGAATTTGATCACAACCATCTTGTTGTTGTGATACTTGGCCAGGTCTATTAGCTCTATGAACCAGTCAATGTACTCTTCTACTAGATCCTTCCCCTGGTACCACCCCATCCCTTCAAATCTCATAAGGGCTGAGAGCTGTTCATTCTTCAGGCAGAAACAGTTGACAAAGTTGGCCTTGAAGGTGTTCCAATCTGGGTAGTGAGGTCGGCTGGACCTCTCAGCTCAGAGGATCTTATTAGTGAACTGAGCCACTTAGTCAGACTTAAAGAAAGAGAGGCCCCAATGGATGTAAGCCTGGTCATTTGGGAAGTGATCACCACAGATTATGAAGTAGATGCTGCAGGAGTTGAGGAATGCGTGGCCTTTGTCACAGTCACCATCAAAGTCTGAGGGGGATGCTGGGCCTAACTCAGGAGGTGGCCAAGAGTGAGGGGTTTGGTATGCTCAGGCTGCAAGCGCTAGGTATCAGGTTGTCTTTGGGGTTGAGAGACTCTCTTTCCCTTCTTTCTGGCTCACTCTCTAACCTTTGCATTATTGCCCTCAAGGTGTTACTGTTTTCAGCATTAGCCACTCAGTTTCCAGCCAACTCTTGTTATAACCATCAGAAGTGCTCATTGGCATCCATTTCAGCTTGGGAACTCAGTAGTGCATGCATTTCTGAGGCTGTTGCAGTTATAGAGGAGGGGGAGTCTGGTGTTACATAAGTGAGTGAGGCAAGGCTATCTGAGTCACTTTTGTTCAGACTGAAGCCACCTATGGTTGTATGGTGATGTGACTCCCAGTCCTTATTGGGTGAAGTTTTCCTAATGTAAGGGCAACCCCTGTGTTGCTTGCTGAGATTACCAAGGTCACATGGCTGAGGCTAGCAATGACAAGATTAAGGGCTGGATAGATACAAGAGAAATAAAGTTGTTTTATATTTTTTTTTGTTGGAATATGAATAAAATTTGTTATTTTGTTTTTCTGGTGATTGTGGGGTGATGGAAAAGACTATCATTTTGTTTGTACAAGGTTAGAGCTAAATATTACATGAATAGGAGGGAAGGGAAATGGTGAGACATGTGTACATGAGGGGATGATGCATACATGACATCATATGGAAAATACATTTTATACAGGCTTTGGGGAAGGAAGAAAACAATGAAAGATAATAAAGTACATACTATTGAACCTAGAGCCAGAAAAGCAAACATGTTTTATAAGGGTGGTGGCTGGCTGTTAAGAACGGGCTGAGCCGAGGTTCTTGCGTATTACTCGAGTGAGGTTGTAACTTTAAGCGAGGTTCAGAGTAGGGCTTGGCTTCAGCTTATGTGCTGTGCCATCCAGATCTCATAGATTCCCTAATTTCTGAGGGTGAGGTCTAACTGAAAGCTCAGGGTAATCTTAGTCGATTTTCTGACTACAGAACTACTAATTTACATATACCTTATATATGAGATTAGTATTTCAAATTAGTCAGAAGATTTCAAATAAAAAGAACAAGGGGGTTTCCAGAACGGGAATTAAAACAAAGGTGAGGTGAAACATGGATGAGTAAGAATAAGGTTTGGGCGAAGCTGTTACAAAGATTGTTGCACGAGGCAACAGAAATTACTTGAATAGGAAAACATATCATGAGCAGAATTGTGAAGTGAATAAACTGGAGCGAGGTCTAGAACTAGGATGAGAAATCAATAGAGACTGAGTGGGGTTTCCAAAATAAGAAAAAGAACACTTAATCATGATTGACTAAGTGAACGGGGATCTCGCGAGGCAAGATCCTAACACTGGCCAGGCTTGTGCCAGTCCTATGATATATGCAAGCATAACGGGCACTTTGGTTTGGCTAAAGGTGATTGGAATTTTGAATTAGAGCAATTTGAGTCTTTGGACATAATGGAAATTATTAGGACAATAAGGGAGATGAGTGTCCTGTAATTTTTATGTAATAAAAATTGAATCATGGATGTGAAAATGATTTTATTGTTTTGTATAATATTCGTTTTTGGCACCATTAAGCACTCAGGGTGCTAAAATGTTGGATACCTGTAAAAATCTTTTGACAGTAAACAGAATGAATTTTTGACAATATAAATAAAGTCAAGTGTTATTCAATCTGACAACCAGTATCAGATGTAATAACATTTCACTTATATATTGATATTATCATTGTGGAGGGAATCCCAGGTCTTCGGCTTTGAAATACTTCCATATGGGCACTTCATCTCAGGGGCAAACACATTGTAAAGACAATAGAATTTGATGGGGAATGAGGAAAAATATGAAATAAATCTTGAAAAATAGCTTCAGCCAGGCCTGAATATCATGTGAAAACAGCTAGCCATATAGGCTCATTGTCGTTGACATTGGTCAAAAATACATGTAAATGTACATATATGTGCTTATATGTACTTCAAATAGATCGGATTCACCATGCAACTTCAGAGTAACATTCCCTGACATGCAGCAAATGGTTTTGATTGTGATAGCTCATTAACTTTGTCATAGAATTCATTAGAATCATTATCTTCATAAGATTTGTAATTTTGCTCATTATCTAACAAGCAAGGGGAAAAACCTAAGAGGAAAACTTAGGGTCCCTTGTTAGTGAGCTATGCAATCTATATACCCACTGTCTGCTCTCTGCTTCCTCAGCATACCTTACTCCTCAATTGGGCCTGAAGGTATGATGACCCCATGATCCATATCCAATGTTCCAGTACTCAGGCTGACATCTTGGTTGCTTGGTTTGAGATGTCAGGCAGTTGGGCCAAGCAACTGTTATGGTTCTTATAATCTGTGTGCACAGCTCAGCATGTAACTGTCAGTATATGCAAATGGGTTCAGCATCGATTCAGGTCGTGAAACAGGTGGTCCACTGACAACCACCCTCCAGCACATCATCCCTGACACATCACTTGCTCCTGATGTATACATCCACCATGCATCTGGGTGCAGCTGGAAATATCCTGTGAAACTCCTGTATTTTCCATTTTCCATTCCTCATATTTCTCTCCAGCACCCATGAATTCTCTTCTCTGGGATATCCCATCCACTTCACCAAATATTGTAGCACCCCTCTGCACATCCTGGAGTCTAGGACTTCTTCAACTTCATATTCAACTCCTTTTGATGTCATTACTGGTGGTGGAGGTGCTTGCTTTTATTGTAAGGAGGATGTCAGTGTTCAGGCAGGGTGTAGGAGGACTGTATTAAACACTGGATGGATATTTCTTCAAGTAGGAGGTAGATGCAGCTTGTAGATATGCTCTCCCACTTTTGCCACAATTGGGAATGGACCATAACACCTATCCTCCAGCCTCTTTGAGGGTCAGTCAGTAGCAACATTGAGGCCTTCCAGGTACACCTTGTCTCTCACCTGATATTGTGGTACATCTTGCCTCCCTTTGTCATAATACTTCTTCATATCTGATGCTGCTTTCTTTAGCACTGCCACTGCTTCCTCTCTTATCTTCTTCATCCTTCTCTCAAACATATCTGCTACCTCAGTCTCTATCTCCCATTGGGGTTCTGTGGACTTTCTTGGATGCTGTCCATAGTTTAGGTAGAATGGAGAGTACCCTATCGACATCTGGATCTTATCATTGTAGCTGAATTCTGCCAATGGCAACCATTCCACCCAGTCATCTTGTCAATGGTTGACAAATAGCCACAGATACTACTCCACTTCTTGGTTGATACATTCTATCTGTCCATCTGTCTGGGGGTGATAGGCCATTGAAGGGTTCATCTTTACCCCCAGTAGTTGGTACAGATCTCTTGTGAACTTCAATATGAACTGAGAACCCCTGTTGCTGATCACCACCTCCAGGAGTCCAAAATCTCTCCATGCTGTATCTCTGAAGATCCTCACAATTCCTTTTGATGTAACCTCTCCATTTGTCAGTGCCAATCTGATTCATTTGGATAGTCTGTCCACTACCACCATAATGGCATCATGTCCCAGGCTCTGCGGTAATTGGGTGATGAGATCCACTGAGATATACTAACAAATCCTTGTTGGAATTGTATTGGGAGCCAATGTCTCTCTTGGTTTTGCTAGGAACATCTTTGTTTGTTGACATCTTCCATGCCCATCCACATACATTCTCACATCTCCATGTATCCTTAGCCACTAGCAGTTCCTCAGAATGAGCTCCATCATCTTAAACCTTCCTGGATGTCCTGCAGTGGGTGTGTCATGGTGTAGATGAATGATTTCTTCCCAAAGCTTCTTGTCCTTTGGTATGTATATCCTTCCTTCCCATGTGATGATTCCTTCCTCTTCTTTCTAATCCTTATCTCCACTTTTTACTCTCTCTCTGACTTTGCCTTCTACATTCTTTGCTTTTCTGATTCTTTTCATCAGGTCTTCCTCTTCTCTTCTAATCTCTCCCCTCATCACTTGGAAAAACTCTTCCTTCAGTACCATGACTCCTGTGTTATCTTCTTCCACTCCCTGTTTGTGATCATTGTGTCTTGAGAGGAGGTTGGCCTTCTTATTGAGTTGGCCTAATCAGTGCTTCAGGACAAAATCATAGTCTGCCAATTCTAGTGACCACCTGGCCTGTTGGTGGTTCAGCTTCCTTGCCATCATGAAGTATTCCAGGTTCTTGTGGTCCATCCAAATTTCAAATGGCTGCCTCATCCCCTGTAGATAGTGCCTCCACTCTCCCAGTGCCCACATGATAGCTGACATCTCCTTATCATAATATATCATAATTCCTTTCCACATCATTGAGCACTTTAGACATGTAGGCCACTGGTTTCCAGGTTCCTTGTTGCATCTGTGACAGAATTGCACAACTGGCAAAGTCTGAACTGTCTGCTTCCACTTGGAACAGGTCCTCATCTGTTGGGAAGGCCAGGATTGGTGCTGCCACTACTGCCACCTTGAGTACTTGTTAGCTTTTCAACTGCTCTGGTCCCCAATTCCATGCCTTATTACCTGTCAGTTCATGCAGTGGTTTGACAATGTTTGCAAAGCCCAAGAACTGTTGCAATTCATTCTTTATCTTGGAGACTGGCAACTGTCAGCAACAACAAGAGCTTCAATACTTAGGAGCGGAAGAGGGAAATGAGCAAT
>QFEC01002872.1:0-10273 GCA_003316585.1 Gomphus bonarii | reverse complement strand
GTCTTCGGCTCATTGGACCGAGCTGAACCACCCGAACCAAGGGCGTGTTGTGCACGCACTTAACACATGATTCACCTTGCCTTTTTTTAAATTCCCATTCTGGAATCCCCCTTGTTCTTTTGATTTGAAATCATCCTGACTATTGGAAATACTAATCTAGTATATAACACATATGTAAATTGGTAGTTCTGTGGTCAGAAAACTGACTAAGATTACCCCAAGGCTTTTGTCAGACCTCACCCTTGGAAATTAGGGATACTATGAGATCTGGAGGGTGCAGCACATAAGCTGAAGCCAAGCCCTACTCCAAACCTCACCTGAAGTTACAAGCTCACTTGAGTATATGCAAGAACCTCAGCTAAGCCTGATCTTAACATGTCCCAGCCATGCTCCCAAGTACTCACTCACCTCTAACCTCACTTAACCCTGAAAACCCCATGCAAGTGGCCAACCCAGACATGCCCAACTCCCCTGACTCACCCTCTGATAACAACCCCCCTCAGTTCCCACCCAACATCTTCTTAGCTACAAATCCTCTGAGAGCATTGTCATCAAACTCAAATGATGTTCCCAATCTCACTGAGGCCATTGCCATGTTGGCCTACAATCTGTGATCACCAAAGAAGTCTTTGCCTCAGACCAAGGTCCAAGAACCAGACACTGTTGATGGTTCTGATGGTTGTAAACAAAGCCTTGGACCACTACCAAGACAAGGGCAAAACCCCTGCCACACTGTCAATTAATCCCAATGACAACCAGAAGATGTCAAATAACAACAGCAATGGCAACAACTCTAACACCTCAACCTCTAACAACAGCATCTCAAATACCCTCAAGAAGACCTCAGACCTAGCATCAAAACTAGGCAAAGATGGTAAACTGACTCAGTAGGAGCAACAACCCCACTTTGAGCAGAACCTCTGTCTCTTCTGTGATAGAACAGGTCACATAGCAAAGGAGTGTCCAAAATCAACCTCTTCCACTGCAAAAGGATGAGCAGCTTCCATAATGGATAGCAAATCATCTGACAAGAAGAATTCCAATGTCAAGGCAGCCTTGGATTCTGTTAAATGCATGCACACATGCCTTTAGTTTGGGTGGTTTGGCTCGGTCCAATGAGCTAAGGTCAGATGTGGTGTTGGCTTCAATGTGCTTGCGTTGTGCCTATCTACCTGCCCATGCCACTAGATTTTGGGCAGATGCTTGGTACTGAACGATTGTACTACTGACTTATGGACTGATAGTGTATGTCTAACTTAGTTGATAATCTGAATGGAGAATACATACATGAGGACTAATTACTTATATAGAGAATGAGTAACCATAAGATATGCAACAATGTTGCACAAGGCATGGAAATGAGAATGTAAATATGGAGGTAAGAATAGTAAAACATGAAGAGGGGGCATACATGCCCATACATGTACCGAGGGTAACTGAAGTGAAGCAAATGAATAAAAGAGAATATATCAAAGTGTGATGTACCAAATTGAGCCAAACATACTAATAAGACTTGTGGGTCTGTAACTTGTAATACAGTATGCGGGGACTTTGGTCAGTATGACCAAGTGATCTGAGGCTTGGTAGATTGTACTTTAACAGTACCTCCCTCTTAATGGCTGAACTCATGAAGCTGGTAAGTGGAGTTTGAACCATTAAGGTTTTGGATGCCTATTTGAGGTAAGAAAATTGTTTGGGGATTGAGTTTCCCAGGGTAGCCTTCTGCCATCAACCCTTGACATCCCATCATCTCATGAATATCTCATGAATATGGGATATGACACCAAGGAAGAAGAGCACCAGAAGAGTACATGGCCTCCAAAGGTGAGTAACAGTTTTTTTTATTTTGTTTGATTTTTTTTACTGATTTTCTTTGAAGTCAAAAGATGCTGGACTGGCAGGGTGAGCTGAGCCTGATGCCCCCTGCAATAACAGCAGGAAGTAAGTGGATGTCTGCCCTGTGCCTGAGGCAGGTGCAGCTTGCATGCAGTGCAAGTTGTGAAAAGTTAGATGCAATTTTTTGGTTGACCACAAGTGGGGCCATAGTATAATTGACAACTTAGATGAGGCCCCAAGCCAGGAAGAGAAGCCAAGGGTGAAGTGACCAAGGACAGGGCCAGTGTTGGTGTCAGTACTGGAGAGGGCAGGTGCAGTCTTGGGCCGGCTCACTGTCTCTTTTGAGGCATTCACTAGCCTCTATGAGAGGCAGGTGGGGTCCATGGAGTGACAGGCTGAAGCCTTGGAGCTGCTAGCCAGGTCTGTTGACCAGCTGGTGAGCTTCCAGGTGGTAATGCTCTGCTCAGGTTTGGGTTTGGGTTTGGGTCAGGTGGAGGAAACTGGGGAGAAGAGTGGAGAAGAGAGGAAGGATGATAAGAATGAGGAGGGGAAAAAAGAGAAATATGATGAGGAGATTATGAAGGAGTAAATATAAAATAAATGTATAAAGAATTATTTGTAAAAAATTTGATTTGAAAATCAAGCAAACCGAAGCAAACCGAAGCAAGAGAAAAGGTACTAAGAGTAAGGTATGAAAAATGACAAGTGAGATGTGCCAAGATTTGGGTGGTCTCAATTTGGGTGAGCGTGACAGTGAAAAATGAAAAAGACTGAGAGGGGTATGAGGGTAGACTTAGGATAGAAATCTGTACATAGAATGACCATAGATAGCTAAGAAAATAGACCATGAGTAAAAGAGAAAAGGAAACTGAATTGTATCAAGGGGACCATGGTCCCAGCTTAGCAGGGTAGGCAGAGTGAAATTTGACAATGATCTTGGACACATGACTAAGTTTGGTCACAAGCATCCAGGACATTTCTTCATTGGTGCCTTGATAACCAGCCCAGCGGACCAGGTAAAGGAGGCCAGGGTCTCCAGCATCAGTCTACCTTTGAGTCAAGGATTTCAGCTATCTCATACTTGATCTCACCATCTATCTTGACAGGTGGAGGGGGATCCTGAACTCAGTTCAGTATAACATTAAGAGTCACAGGTTAGAGCATTGAGACATGGAAGACCAGATGAACTGCCCCCATATTGTCAGGCAACCAAAGAGTGTAGGAATGACTACTGGCTTTGGCTATGACTTCAAAGGGACTGAGGTATTTTTTGGCAAGCTTCTTCATTGGCCAAGTAGTGCAGAAGAATTGAGCTTTGACAAAAGCAGAGGAACTAATCACAAACTTGGGAGTGGGGAGTTGCCGGGTATCGGCCAATATCTGATACCAAGATTGAGCATGATTTGCTCTTTCAGGGCCTCATGAAGTTGGCCTAAGTCAACAGCAAACTCATGGGCTTTGGAGGAAGTGAGGTCTCATTTGAGGTGAACTGTAAGGTTCAGGTGATGTCCCTTATTAGCAAAGAAGGGAGAGATGCCAGTAGTAGTGTTTAGGGTGTTATTATAAGCAAATTTGGCTAATGGTAACAGTTTGGACCAGTTGTCCTGTTGGTAGTTGCAGTAGACTCATAGATATTGTTCCAGGGTTTGATTTACACATTTGGTTTGACCATCGGCTTTGGGTGGTAACCTGAGGTAAAGTGTAAGTGCATGTTGAGGGCTTTACCAAGCGACCTGAAGAAGTGAGTGAAGGGATCAAGCAACTGTGTTCACAGTAAGATGCAGGATTATCCGGTAGATCTATTATAAACACTCCTCAGTGGTAGTTGACACTACAATATATTTTGAGTCTACCTATTATAAACACTATAGGAAAAGAAATCAGGTGAATTTAGGTACAAATACATTACTACTAGATGGAATGCTCACCTCCTCAGTGGTGGTTGACACTGAGGAGGGGAGGAATATACAGGTGAGGTCTCACCTGCATATATACTTGAATAAGCCCTTTAGTGCCAGCCAGGTGCCCATCTAATATGTGAACAACTGAGTGACTGCTTGGGCAGCTCCCGCTGAACTCCAGGGGCACGCACATAGTATCAAGGTGGAGGCAAATCTGGGTGCCATGCCTGGTAGTGTACAGCAAAATAAAGTGAGAACTTGGCCACAAATGATGGGAAAAATACCAAAAAATTCAGAAAAATATTAGAGCATATAATGAATCATTCTTGAGAGTTTTGACCATAAAAATGCAAATATATTAAGTTTGAATCTGTCAGAGGTGGTATAGTGCATATATGCACCCTACAGTGAGAAATGAATTTGCTTCCTCGGTCAGATGTTACATGACTCAGTATGCCATGCTTTGAAAAGACATGAAGCACAAACAGTTTTGCTAGTTTTGCTGAGGTAATCATGTCAACTGTAGGAATGAAAATGCTTTGTTTAGTGAGTCTGCAGACTATTACCAGAATAGAAGTGAATCCTGAGGATGGAGGGAGTTGTTTGATGAAATCCATTGAAATAGATTTCCAGGGTCTCTCAGGGATTGGTAGTTGCTTCAGAAAGCCATAGGGTTTGTGTTGCTGTGATTTGGAATGCATACATGTGGTGCAAGATTTGCAGAAGTCAATGATCAAAGTTTGAAGGCCTGGCCAAGTGTATTCTTGGCAAATTAGAGCCAATGTCTTGTTCTGACCGAAATAACCTGAGAGTATGTGATCATGCTTATATTGAAGTACTATTAACCTGAGGTTGTGAGTTTTGGGTATGTAGATTTGGTTGTCCAGTTGAAGAAATCCATCTTCTTTTTGCATCCATCTTGGGTTCAGTTTTGGGTCTGGACTAAGGTGTTGTGATACTCTGGGATCTGTGGGAAGTGTGGATAGGATGTTGGAATAGAGTGTCTCAGAGTCCATGATGATGCTTGCTTAAAGAGCTGGAATGATGAGTTGAGTCATGTGAAGTGATTCTAGGAGTTGCAAGCATGTGAAGATCAGCTGAAGGTTCTGTGGGTTGATTGTTCCATAGTCACTACCTCCCTCTTTTAGGTAGATGTCCCATTGTCTAGTTAAAGCATCAGGCTTGGCGCAGAGTTTCCCAGGACAGAAATGAATTGTGAGGTTGAATTGAGATAGGTATTCATACCAACATGCCTGCTGATGGGTCAACACTTTAGTGGTAGAAAAATACTCAAGGTTCTTATGGTCAGTAATGATGTCTACTGGTTTGGCCAAACCTTCCAGATAGTGTTGCCAACATTTGAAAGCCTTAAAAATTGCTAAAAAACTCTTTGTCATGCACATCGTAATTGAGCTCTGGACCTGTAAAAGTTTGGGAGTGAAAGTCTACTGGATGAATTTCACCTTCAGAGTTTATGGTGGAAAAGATCAGATCTGAGATGAGCAGGAGTGGGTAGTGATCTTTCTTGGTTACTTTGTTGAGTGCCCAGAAGTCGACACATAGCCAAAGCAAGCTGTCTTTTTTATGGAAAAAGAGGATTGGTGCACCATGCAAGGACATAGAGGACCAGATAAAACCCATATTCAGATGTTTGTCTAAAAACGTATGGAGAGTTTCTAGTTCTGATTTTGACAGGGAGTACAGGGGTGGATGAGGCATCTTGGCACCATCTTCCAGAGTGATCTTGAGATCATAAGGTCAATGTGGTCCTAGAGTCTCAGCTTTTGCTTTGCTGAAGAAATCTGGGAAGTCATGGTACTCTTCCAGGACATTTTCTAGGTTGACTGAGATGGACACAGTGGAGACCTTAGCTGACTGAGCCAAGGTAGCATTGATGGCTGAGAGGTTGAGCCAAAAAAATTGCAAGCCTTCTAGTTTTCAAGCACGTGAAAATGCAGCTGTGTTAACTAGGGCTATATGCAGAGCTTGCAGCTTTCAGGCAGATCCAGACTCTGGCAAAGGCAATGTAGCAGGAGCTGGCTCAGCTGAGGCTGTTGGGACGTCCATAGACTCCATAGAGATGGTTTGGAATTTAATACTGCCCAATACCCAGTCAATCAACAGATTGTATTGGGTGAGCCAGTTGTGTCTAAGAACTACCACAATGGATGTATCTAATGATGTGACATGAAATTCTACAGAATGTGTGTGTCCTGAGGGGAAGTGGATAGGTATTTCTACTAGTTCAGTAATGACTGAGTTTGTACTACTGTCAAATAATTTCAGGGGAATAGGAGGGATAGAACGTGTGGGTATACTATGATTTTGGATGAAAGTAGATTCTATAAAACTATGAGTGGAACCTGAATCAATCAAGCATTTAAACACATTATCAGAAGAACTGGGGACAGAAATGGAAGACAAGTAAACTATTAAAGGGTTCAGATTGAAAAGAGCAGAAGCATTGAGCTTAACTTCACTACTAGCACCAGCTGAGTCAATGCAACTCTCAGGGTGCTTAGAGGCCAAAGAGTTGCAGACTATTTTTTCAGCTCAGTTGCCTTGGCTGAACTTTCAGCTTTGGTATCTGAGGCAGTAGCCACTTTGGGGGTCAAAGGAGTCATCATCACTTGTGCCTTAGTTGATTCTGGGAAGTCTGTGACTTTGTGACTGTCAGCGCGACACAAGAGACAAAAGATTATTGTTGATGCATCACTGGCATTCCTTGGGAAGGAGCTTGCTGTCCTTACTGAGCTTGTTCACATACTTGGGTGGATTCAGCTGGGATGTAGTATTGTCCTTGCCCTTGCCCTTAGGTTTTTTTGGGCTGTCAGACTTGTCTATGTTAGTTGCTTTGGGCTTGTCTGACTTTCCTTCTTTTTTCAGCTCAGCAGGGCTCTCTCAGGCCTGCTCTGCCTTTCTCTCCCAGTATCTTACGTTGATCTGTTGAATGACATTTTGGAGCTGGTTGAGAGTCTGAGGCTTGTCTAAATAGACCAAGCCATCCTTGATTCACTTTGGTAGGGCCATGTAAGCCTTCCAAAGCAGGGCATTGTCGTTATAGTTGACAAATGCAGCAAGTCTGTAGAATTCCACAAAGAACTGAGTGGCCTTGTGGTTTTCATGCATAGTGAGTTTTTTGAGAGCAATCTCGGCCTCAGCTTGTTCATCCCAGGAACTGAAGTTGATTTGTAACTCACCAAGAAAGCCATCTAAGTTGGTGGCCCATCTCGGTTCAGTTCATGGATCACCAGTGAGATATGGCTCAAAGCATTCCAGTGTGGTCCCTTTGAGGTAGGAGATCATGTAATTGACCTTCTGCCTATCATCAGTAAAGGATTTTTCCCACCATTTGTTCATGAGATCTCACTTTATTTTGTTGTATACTACCAGGTGCAGCATCCATATTTGCCTCTGCCTCAAGACTACATGCGTGCCCTAGAGTTCGGTGGGAGCTGCCTGAGCAGTCACTCAGTAGCTCACTTATTAGATGGACATCTGGCCAGCACTAAAAGGCCAATTCATGCATATATGTGGGTGAGACACTGCCCACATATTATTCCCCTCCTCAGTATTGAACATCACTGAGCAGGTGAGCAACCCATCTAGTAATAGTGAAATAATCACTAATTTCTTTATATTTCTGTTAGGATCTCGCCTCACGAGATCCCCGTTCGCTTAGTCAATCATGATTAAGTGTTCTCTTTCTTATTTCGGAAATCCCACTCAGTTCCCATTGATTTCTCATCCTAGTTCTAGACCTCGCTTCAGTTCATTCACTTCACATTTCCGCTCATGATACGTTTTCCTATTCAAGTAATTTCTGTTGCCTCACGCAACAATCTTTGTAACAACTTCACCTAAACCTTATTCTTACTCATCCATGTTTCACCTCACCTTTGTTTCAATTCCCGTTTTGGAAACCCCCTTGTTCTCTTGATTTGAAATCTTCTGACTAATTTGAAATACTAATCTCGTATATAATGTGTATGTAAATTAGTAGTTCTGTAGTCAGAAAATCAACTAAGATTACCCCAAGCTTTTCAGTTAGACCTCGCCCTTGGAAATTAGGGAATCTACAAGATCTGGATGGCGCAGCACATAAGCTGAAGCCAAGCCCTACTCTGAACCTTGCTCGAAGTTACAACCTCGCTCGAGTAATAAGCAAGAACCTTGGCTTGGCCCATTCTTAACAGTATTTTCTGACTCACACTTCTAATCTCATATTAATTACCACCATGACCACTCATTCCAGTATTTGCACCGTTAGACAACCTACGGCACCCACAACCCCATCTAATCTCCAAGCAATATCAGAATTACAATGAATCTCTGAACAACCCAAGGAGATATGCTCCCCCAATACGGTCGATGCCAAAAACTTCAGTCAAGGCAGAGACCAAGGATGCAGAACCCCTCCACCTCCTGGGCCTCCTGACAATGGTCCCCCTGACAACAACCCAGATGACAATGATAACACATTCCAAGATGCTCATAGTGTTGATACAAATATCAACTCAGATGAGCTCGTTAAAAGGGTTTTCAGATGTCTCACCCAACCAATGGCTGCAGATTCAGGCTCCTGAGCCAAAATTCGCAAACCCAAGGTTTATGATGGCATGGATCAAGCTAAACTGCGTACATTTTTCCTTCAATGTATGCTGAACTTCCGAGATCGCCCGTCCACTTTCAAGACAAGTGCATCAAAGATTCAGTACACCATCTCATACCTCTCCTGCCCCGCCTTACAATATTTTGAACCCGCCATCCTAGGTGAGACTTTTCTTGAGCCTACTTGGCTCTCAAATTGGGAAGAATTTTGCGCTGAACTCAAAATGAACTTTGTCCCTTTCAACGATGCTGCACAAGCAGAAATAGACCTCGAAAAAATAGTTATGAAGGATCATCACTGAGCTGCTCACTACTTCATCGACTTCGCCCGAGCTTCCACTTGCACCCAGTGGAACAACGCCACCCTCGCTCACGCAGCTTACAAGGGATTGCCCAAACAAATTAAGGACAGTCTCCTTAATTTTCCTCACTTCAAGTCCCTCGCCGAGCTTTGAGGCTTCATGTTGGAAATCGATAGCAGATATTGGGAATGCAAGGAGTACGAAAACCTCGCGAACCCACCTGAGGTTCTAACACATCCTCCAACCGGTCCAATCCCCCCAACCAGTCCAACCAGTCCTCCTCCAGCTCTAACAACAACCAAAAGAGCCGTAAGGGGAATAACAACAACAACAACAACAACAATGGAAACCAGAAGTCCACGAACAATACCAAGACCCCCGACCTTTCATCAAAGCTCGGGAAGGATGGTGAACTTCTGCCTGAGGAGCATCAGTGACGTATCAACCAGGGACTTTGTCTCTTGTGTGGTTCAAAAGGCCACATGGTAAAAGACTGCCCAAAGTCCAAGACAACAAACTCCTTGAACTCCAAAGCTCGCGCTGCCAAAGTGAGCTCTGACTCCAAAGTGAGCTCTGACTCCAAAGCCGAAGATTCCTCGGCCACAGAATCAAAAAAATGATCATCAACCTTGGAACCATGTGGCCCGAGGATTGCAGTAACCTCGCTTGCGTGCTCACTTTAAATTCTGTTTCTTCCACTCTTTCAAAGAACTCTTTAGTATTAAATTTGACATGTACCCTTATGCCTAAAACCTGTTTAATTACCCTTCTTGACTGTGGTTCTTCTGATTGTTTCATTGAATCACAAGTAGTGCAGAAATATTCTCTACCTACTGTCTCTGTACCCCCCATTCCATTAAAATTATTTGATGGTTCTACTAACTCAACCATCACTCAGACTACAACCATCCCGATCTGTTTTCTGACTGGTGAATTCAGACAGTTACTTTCTATATAACTTCATTGGACGGCAGCTGCTCCGCGGTACTTGGCTACAACTGGCTCACCCGCTACAATCCAACAATTGACTGGGTATTGGGCAGTATTACCTTCAAGACTTCAGAACCAGCCCCCGTGCCAACCCATCTGGCTACTACAGCTCGTAGCACCTCACTTCCTAGTGAAACCTCGCCTACCCCTCCGAAGTTGACAACACCTCAGATAGCTCTGGTTAACACTGCCGCTTTTATGTGAGCTTGCAAACTAGAAGGATCCCAGGCATTTCAGCTTGACCTTGCTGACCTCGACGCCGTCACCCGAGGTTCAACTACAGTCAAAACCTCTGAAATTCCAGACAGCATTAAACAGCATGTTCCCAAACATTACCATGACTTCACTGATATTTTCAGTAAAGTTATTGCTGATACACTAGCACCCCACAGACCTTATGATCTCAAGATCAACCTCAAAGATGGGACCTCGCCCCTGCTTGGTCCTATCTATTCTTTGTCAGTCTCCAAGCTTCAATCGCTTCAAGAATTCCTCAATGAACACCTCAAGAAAGGATTCATCCGCCCATCACGCTCCTCGTATGGGGCCCCAGTGTTGTTCGTGCAGAAAAAGGACGGTTCCTTGTGGCTCTGTGTAGACTTCCGAGGTCTTAACAGAATCACCCAAAAGGAC
>QFEC01002855.1:9300-29380 GCA_003316585.1 Gomphus bonarii | reverse complement strand
TATGTGTGAGGGACTGGCTCAGGAAGCAACTGGCTAAGTGAGTGAGCGACCAGCCAAGTGAGTAGCCAGCTGATCATGTCTGAGCAATCAGCTGGGTGCCAGGGTGCATGGCATATGTCCTCTCTCAGGCATTGGAGCTGCATGAATGTCAGTGATGGGCAGGGCATTGGGGGAGGAGTGATGATATGAGCCAGGGAATTAGACTATCTACTGTGAAATTTGGGAAAGACAGGTAAAGATGAAATGTAAATAGAAAGACATGGGGCATGGGGAGAATATCGACAGGAATTGTGCTATTTACAAAAGGGAGGAAGGAACTAAGGGGGCTAGCATAGTAGATGCATGCATGAATCAGGCAGGAAGGTGGCCAGACAAGTCCACAAGGTGGATGTCATTTGCAATGAGCTGTTGCAGTGCGCAAACCAATTCTATGGCATCAAACTTGCATTGTTCTCTTCCAGGGTTTGTGAGGCAGGGGATGATGCAGGGCACATGTCACATGTGTCCAAACGGGGTACGGTCAAGGCCCGAGGGCACAATGTCCAGCCATATGGTAGTTGTCTGGTATCCAGTGGTGATGGATGTCTGTGGTACAGGAGGCATGGAGTTGCAGAGTCATGGAGTCATGCAGTCATGCAGTTGCAGAGGTGAGGTAGGGGACAATTGCAGAGGTGTCACTTTGGGCAGATGGCATGTGAGGGAGCAGTGCCGGTGATAGTGCTGGCTGAGTCCACCATGCAACCCAGAGTCTCAGAGGTGCCAGATCACAGAGGTGATCATGATGGACTTTGACATGTGCTCTGTCACCGCTCATTTGAGCACATCCGTGGTTGGCAGTGGTGGTGGGCTACGTCATGGGGTGCACATAATGCATGCTCAGGGCAGTACTGTAAGGGCAACCTCACTTTGGTACTGATCCAGGCAATTTCTGGGAGCTGAAA
Source organism: Gomphus bonarii (assembly GCA_003316585.1). NCBI lineage: Eukaryota > Fungi > Basidiomycota > Agaricomycetes > Gomphales > Gomphaceae > Gomphus > Gomphus bonarii. The sequence continues at coordinate 28,439 of QFEC01002855.1, read as the reverse complement.
CAGTGGGACACCACCCAGCCCTGCCACTCTCCCTAGGCCTGACTCAGGGACTCTAACCTCAAGCCTACCCACAAATGCAATCAGACACTAGTGAAGGGGGTCCAGAAGAGAAAGAACTGGAGGACCCCTCTGACTAAGCAGCTATACAGTATCCTGGTGTCTATCCTACTGGATCTCTGGGCCTAAACAGAACTAACTAGATAGCAACTAGCTAATGGGATAGAGGCAGGAGTGGAGACCAAGGGGATAATAAAAGAGAAATAAAAGAAATAGAGAAATAAGGGGCTGTCCCCTGACAAGTACGTGGCAGAGGTCTGGGGTGTTGAGTGGGTGTCAGTGGTGGCCACGGTTCACAATGATGGCGGGCCACGCATATGCTGGGTCGAGGGTGAAAGGGTGTCCAGTTGGTTTGCAATTGAGGCCAGGGAATGCAACATGCCTCAACATGTCATGTGAGCATGTGTACACATGAAGGGGCATTGCATAGGCATGCACTGGCTGGTTGTGGTGGGTGCATGTCGGAAACACATGCGAGTACATGCAATGTGCACGACGTGTCACGCATCTGTGTATATGCATGTTGGAACACGGCATATGCGACCAGGGTCTGTGGGATGATGTCTGAGCATCATGTGCATGTGAACATGCACGTGTTGCGTCATGCTGGGGCAACAACCAGGAGGGTTCCAGGGGCCTGTTGGGGACCTTCTAAGGTGGATGCACATCTCTTGAGACATGCCAGGTTGTTGCCGCTGGCCTAGGGTGGTTAGCCGAGTGGATGAGGTGGCAGTGGTGTCTTCACCAGTGAGCGTGTCACGTGTCACGTGATGCACGTTTGCTGCATTGCTTTGGGGCTCTCAGCCCTGGTTGACTTTGACGGATGAGATGGATCACCAGGGACATGCCAGGAGGTGTCATTGCCAGTGTCTGTAGCAACCGCGGTGATGGCTGGCCCATCTAAGGGGTGTGCAGAGGAAGCAATGCCACATGAGGGCAACAGTATCTGTTGCATGTCCTTTGCACATCTTTTAGGTGCATCCATGGTTGGCAACAATGGTAGACATGTTATGGGTGCATGTCACACATGTCCGGATGGTTTGTGACAGCGCGATGGGAAATGGGTGCAGCAGCTTGTGGGCCAAGTCTGCTGTATGACCTGGAGTCTCGGAGATGCTGGATTGCAGAGGTGGTCATGGCAGGTGTGGACGCATACCTGAGGCAGATCCAAACAGGCTGGTCCATCGAGCTTCGACATGAGGGCATCGTGGGTGGATGCAAGCGTGATGGTGGTGGGCAATGTCAACGGTGAGCACATGACGTGGTGCATCACACACATCAGTGGTGTCACCTGTTTGTCCAAAAGGCCTCTTGGAAGTTTGCAGTGTGCAACAGGGAGTAGAGGAGCTGGGATGCTCGCTTGGTTGAGCACCAGCACATTCATCATCCATGCATTGGCCATGGCTTCTGCAGATTCTGGAGGGGTTCCTCAGGGACAGGGATTGCAAGGCAGAGAGAGTCGTGCAGTAATGAGGAGTCAGATGGATAGAAGCATGAAGGCGGTTGGTTGTGAGGAAGGTGGCATGGAGATAGGACATATGGGCTTGTAGAGTAGCATATTGGGTGTCATTTGGGGTGTAGATGCGCTAGGGGTTCAGAATGGAGAGAGTTGGAAAGAAGTGTTGGGGTGAATGGTTTACAGTGCTGCCTTGGTCTTCAGAGGGCAGTACACTCTACCATGCTAGATGGCAATTTACAGTGTCACTTGGGATGGTCCACTCTACTGTGCTAGATGGTGGTTTATAGTGTCATCTGAAAATGGTCCACTGTTGCTCCATCTACTCTGTCATCCTCGTGCTAGTGCCATTCCCTCTAGTAGGTACAAGTATGCTGTCGGGGACAGGGCAAAGTTGTCTGGAGTGTGAGGAAGGAAGTGTGGGCCACCATAATCTCTGCATGAGGAAGTCACTCACGTTTGAAGTGCATGGCCACACCTCAGTCCCCTATTGGGTGAGACTTTCCTAATGTAACGGCAACTCCCTTAGGATTTCCTCTGCTTAGCTCCATGAGATACCTCTGGAATAACTAAGGGAGTTGCCCTTACAAAACCCTACTCTGAACCTTGCAGAGCTTATGCAAGATCTTGCCTCAGCTTATTTTTAATATATTGGTAGAGATGTAATGTTTCAGCGTCAACTTAATGACTGAAGTAGAAGACTTTTTATTACTAAAGACACTATTATATGAGTTGCTAGTTATTGGTATGTGACTCTTTACTTGGATTAGTAATCACTCCCCATATTTGGAGTCTCCTATCCTTAGTACATGTGATATGTAGCTAAGGATTCCTATTGAACTCTGACAGATCCTCATTACAACATGCAAATTTGAATATACTATTTAACTAGTTATTGTATATCTTTCATACCTGGCAGTTTGGCTTTGTGATTAAATAAGCTCAAGTACCATCCATTTTGGGTCTGCCCTGTTATAAACAAAGGAATAAATGATACTATCAAAGTTAGTTACATAGTTAAAACAACATAAACACTAGATAAGGACCAAAACTAGCATAAAAAGAATAGGGCAACTTTCATTTTTAGTCTTTGTTCCTTGGACTGGATAAGGCATCAAGGTTTCAGGGACACCCCCTCCTTGCCTTAATGTGGTAAATTTCTCTTGCTTAAACAATCTTATTTTGTAAATAAATTTTGTATATAAACATTCTAGATTCCGTAGACACAGCCCACGTCCCTGCTCAAGCACATTCTATCAATACATTTTCCTAAAAAGGACATGAAGAATAATAATTGCACTGAGAACTATTATGCGCCAAAATTCTGCGGGATGACGTACTGGTCTAGCGAAGGTCCAACAGGTCAATGAGGTATATGCACGTGCATAGCCGACTTCTGCATACGCAAACATGTACTCCCACTTCCTTTTGAACGCCAGAAAATTTTCCTCGACACGTAGCTCTGGATATTTTTCTTGCAGTTGTGTGACAACCTGTCCGTTGAAGTTCTTTTGAAGACGTCTGTTCATATGACTAAGTACATTGCGGTGATAGTATGGAAAGAACAGAAAAACAAACCTTCCCCATTCACGAAGAGTTCGAGGGTAATCTTCAAAGCGGTATAAGCATCCGCAAGGCAAAAATAATCTACTTCTGGTCAAAACTTACGAATTCCATGGTCCTCGATACCCTCGAGAACGAATTCACCAGGAATGGCATCCTGCACCGAGATCGCCAAGGACGTCGCGCTTGGAAGGTGGGAATTTGGCCAGTGATAGTGACGAGCAAAATCGTCAAACCTATTGTTCACAGCATCAGTTGAGGGGAAATAGAACCCGAGCTCAACTTACTGGTAGTCAGAGTATCGGTGTTCAGGTTGAGTGGTAGCGGTGATAACTACCATGGCATGGTCTTTCTTCAAAGCCCAATTCACGATCTTGAAAAACTCGGGGAGATGTCGTGCTCCAACAGCCTATGAAATGCCCCATAATTATCTCGAAGCTCGAAACTTCATGGAAAAAGGTGTGAAATACTTCGATCATTTCGCACGTGACCATGGCGTCGAAGCTGTCCTCAAAAGACTGAGGGAGCTTGCGGTAGTCACATAAATAGACGTTGATTTTGTCTGAGAGTCCCGCCTCGGCAGCCCGTTGTTCTGTCATCTGTTTCTGCTCGATAGAAAGGGTCACGCTATCAACCGTGCATCCGAGCCGAGCGGCCTATAACACATAATAGAAAAAATCAACTAGCGTCGGGAAAACGCCGCTGAGACAATGATTGTATACCTCGATAGACATTGCGCCCCACCCAGTCCCTACTTCTAGCAATCTGTAGCCAGGGCGGACGCGAGCCTTCTTGAGGATATGATGAATTTTACGGTTTTGCGCGGATTCAAGATCACCAGGCGTTGGGCCTACAGTGAGGTCACCTCGCACGCCGTTCTCTTCTTCACCCCAGATGGCGCACGAATACATCATTTCCTTACTCAAGAAGCACTACAGGCAGTGGAGGTGGTGAGTTATTTATTTGTTTCTTAATTATTCATACCTGGAAAAATTCATTTGAGACGTCATAAGCAGCTTGCTGGAAAGCCATCATGCACCACGATCAATTGATGTTCAGCGAGTGCGGTGGTATCGCAAGACCTACCACATGCATCTTGGACAGTTTTAGACTCTGGCGGCCTAGAGCATTGATAGCGAGGGCAGAGTAGTACGCAACTGCCGAACTGAAAGAGTTGGCCAGTGCTCCAAGTCCCTCTCGATTGTCTAACCATAGCTGATGAATATAATCCGGCGTTGGCGAGGCTCATATGTATATCCGAGTTAAAAAAACCTACGTCAAGAAGCTTCTTTAGACTGGAGACTTCAAATTCCCCCTGCATGTATGCTTCCGATACTATATTATGCACAAATGAGGATTTGTGAATTAGTCTCGGATGAAGCATACAGACGGCCTAAATCATGGGACAGAAAGATCCGGGCCCACAGGTTGGCATTGTGAACCCTCAAGGTAACCGGGAGTTGTTCAGCTACGGGTGTTCCAAAATTGTGTGACCCTTCTTCATCTTCGACCAGCAGGTGGCCTTTGTGGATACCTCTGGAGAGAATCTCAAAGATGTGAGAGCGTGCTGTGAAGATTCGGGTCAATTGATTTTTGGCGTGATGGTGAGGATAACAAATGAAAATTACCAAATGATTGTAGAAAAGCTAACCCCCGGCCTCGAGCGAAGCTGCTGGAGAAGAATTCTGAACGGAAGGTAGTCAGACTCATGACAGGGTCCGGCATGTTGGAAACAAAGTCAGAAAATGTGCTAGATTGAATACTGGTTGATATTGTAAAGGAAACTCCTCCAGGCAGAGCAGACTGCTATACCGTGAGTTCAGTGGAAGAGCTGAAGGGGCACACTTGTACAAGTGAGCTACTTATAGCTAATTAAGGGAATTAAGGGTCAAGGTATGTAGTGCGACTGTGGTCCCAAACCCTATTAGACGATTCGGCCCTAGATCGCCGTGCGATTAACGCGGGTGTTGTCTCAAATATCATCAGAAGCGGGAGAAAATGGGAAGTCCACGATGAAACTAAGATATGGAATGAAATCAAGAGAGCAAAGATAGTCGATGGATATCATACTTACATCAATGAAGTTGAACGATTATGGGTTCGCAGAGATAGGCTAGGGATCCGGAAGCTATGTTCTCGTGGGATTTTAGTTCGGTAGTATACTCGAATCGGAGTTCCAACAGTATATCGAATCAACAACATTAATCGTGAGTTTCCTTGTGGCTGCGCCGTAAGCGGTGAGTGGGTTTAATTTGATGAGCGGAACAAATTAGATCAGGTTTCCTCCTTGAGCAGCTCAACCGAGTTGAAGACTCAACTGAGGGTAAGACCACTGTCCTGTCACTGGGTAAAACATAAAATTTCAACGTCTTTTAAGTTCCAGCAGTTTCATGAACGTACCTTTTGCAAAACGGGATGTATGAGAACACAGGGGCTCCGTGTGAGGAGAGACAGGAGAGCTCCCATATGGAGAAACTCTAATGCGAACTTTCGAAAGTATTCAATTTCCCATTGACAAAGTAATTCTGGCACATGAAAATATTCTGATCTTCTAGCGTGTCTTCCATCCGTTCAAGAACGATATTTTTAGAGGAGACTTACGCGAATATATAAGCGCAACTCATGCACAGAGTCTTGTGACGAACATGTGTTTAAAACTTGCTGGCTTGAAATAAATCAACAGCTGACTTTGTCACAACCTGCTGTCAAGAAAGGTAAGGCCAGTGGACTCAAGGGAATCCTTGATGAAGTTATGAATGAAGATGATAATGACAATACTACTGCTGAAACAGCCTCGACCCATCCAAGAGGTTTCATTACTATCAGGAATGATGACCATTCAATGTGTTGGAAAATAAGAGGTATTTTTCTTATTTAGGTTTATTCACTCGCTTGCTTTCGCGCGTACATTTCTGTCACGTGACTCTCGTTACACGCGCATCATTTATGATCTCATCCCAAAGCTGTATAAGTAGATCAGTAGTACATTATGTAATAAGTCACACACTTATTTGACACGAATGAGTGAATCGACTATATTTGGTACCTGTAATAAGTCACACACTACAGGACAATTGGTAAGCTAGCTAAAGGTAGGTAAGGGGGTGGGTAACATACCTCAGTTGACACGAATGGGTGAATCGACCGAGGTATGGGTAACTACTGATACGGAATATAAGTGAATTGGAACGAACGTGTGGAACGAAAATGTAGATGCCCGCAAGCCCGTAGAAATGGGCTTACGGCCAAGTCAGACCATGGCATGACGACTGTGCACGTCAGAGCCTAATTCAACAATCTAGCCGATTTAACGTCGTGCCTGCTTATTTTGAGGCGCGACTCGAGTTTATGTCGCATATTTGTGTTTTGTGTTTGGGCGCTTCTGTTGAGTTTCTCTGTGGTTTCCTCGTTTTTCCTGAAATTGTTAACACAATGGTGGGGAGTAAGTGCTCTTGTATTAAATAGCTTTGTTCTCACGACAAAATTCCAATATATCATATTAACACATACCAATATCCTGTCTGGCCGTCACTTGCCTGGAACTACTTCTCAATTATAATATGCTCTGTCTCTAGTGAACACCCTTTTTTGGAAGGTGGGATTACTTGCAGTAAGTACTACAATTGTCTAAGTTAAAGCCCTTCAATGTGTGAAGTGCAGTTTCCATAATGATTCTTTTCCATAAGCCTGATCTATTGTCTGCTATAGAAAATGAGGGTGTATACAAGATTGAGGGTGAAAAACGGGTTGATGATGAAGCAGAAGCTTGAGATACATTCATATTGGCAGATAACAATGACAACAACAACAGTGAATCTGATGATGAGATGGACATAGATTAAGGTTATACTACCTGTACCCATTCAAAATATACAAGGCGGCATTCCTCACTAATTTTTGCACCAAATATTCACGGTTAAGGCCAAGTTGAGCCAAAGCCGAGCCAAAGAATGCTCTTGCTTCGGAGGATAGCGACATCCACAATGAATTACTTCTTTCAGAAGCTCTGCAAATTATAAGATAATATCAACGACAAACTCATCGAAGGAATCAAGCAAGTAGCGTACGCTTGGTACTGTGCTAAGCCCTAGCCACCATATCCGAGTGAAATGAGTCCTGATAGCACGAGAGGCAGAATTTCAACCGTGATATCGTTGGGCACTATAAACACAATACCCCGGAAACGTGAAGGATGTCATAAGTTCTTAAAAATCTATAATACTGATTTTAGTGTAATTAGAAATCAACGAATTTATATATTCTACATTTCTGCATTACGTAACACAGTGAACAAAGGCCCGTGCACGAACAACTGCCATATGATCACGTGATATCCATCTCAAGTTGCGCGTCTAAACGCGTCCTTTATAACATTTAGCGCACGCATAACTAGTGATTCACTCCTTGTCCTCCGACCATTATATTGGCCTGCTCTCTTCTTTGGCCTCAACACGGACCCACCAGTTGAAATTACGCCGCAGCACATTTTTCTTTTGTCGTCATTGTAACAATGCCGAAAGCTACTACTCGTACGTGTCCTGTTGGTGGGGTGACACGTCCTGTTCGTAATCGCTGACGCGTTTTTTGTTCCATTTTTCTCCCCATTCATCCTCCTCTTTTCGTTCATGTTCTCGAATGCCATCCCACATAGAAACATCGACAAAGGCTGCTACCAAGACCGCCAACACGAAGACAACAAAACCTAGTGAGTAAAGATATACTCAGATTCTCCACGTATTATTTATATATACACGTGCTCCTTCTTTCCTTTATTTCTCACACATTTATACGGCGACATCGGCGCGTCTTGTCCACTCATTCACTCACCATGTCATGCCACGCTACGCTCCACGTACCCAGCTAAAGAAGAAAAACCCAAACGCGCACCATCAGCGTACAATGTATTCATGAAGGATAAACTCACGGCATTCAAAGCAAACAATCCTGAGATGTCGCACAAGGACGCGTTCAAGGCTGTGAGTGCCCTCCTTACATTCTGTTTGATTCACGTTGCGTCTTCATTCGAACTCTATCGTTGCCATCGTCTCCACCACCATGGATTATTTATCCATTCTTATTTATTCTCCGTTGGGCAGGTGGCGTCCCTCTGGAAAGAGGCCCCTGAGAACCCCAATCGCGGACAAGAACCCCGTTCCAAGAAAAAGTCCTCCGAAGACAAGGAGAACGCCACCTCAAAGGCCAAGTCCTCCAAGGGACGCGCGAAGGCCAAGGAAGCGGCGCCTCCGAAGAAAGTAGTGGAGCAGAGTGAGGAGGAGGATGCCGGAGAGGATGGGAGCGATGACTAGGCTATTTGTGGTGTGTTGTGTTGTGCTTTTGTGATATTCGACTCATCGACTCATTTTTTTAAGTTTAGGTACTGGATGTCCGCTGGGTCATCCTCATACATCAATTACACATCCTCTCCATTCTTATTCTTTGTTCCTATTGTCGTTGTGTTCGTCTTGCCATGGACTGAACCTTGTAGTTGTTTCTTGTACTGTGTATTTCCTACCTATGGCATGGCATAAATCAAGGCGATGAGCTGATGTTATACCCTTTGTTCGTGACCGTGCGATTATTCCTTCTCCCAAAGGATGCGTGAACTTGACTGAATTGGTGATAACATCAAGAAAATATAATATATTGTGGGAGAATATCAGTAATACAAATGAAGAAAGGTATATACAAATTTGAAGGAGGTAGGCATCAGACTCAGTAAACCAATGTAACGCGCTACATGCACATCTCTACACAAGGAACTTCCAGAAGCTTTCTGTACGGGCAACCCCTAGTGATGCTAGGAGCCTTCCTGCTGGTAGGGCTAATGGGAGAGAGACTGTTTGAGGTATGACTTTTTGTAGATGACTTGTGAGGTAGTGGGGGATTGTTTCCTGTTTCATTTATTCTGGTATAGCCTGCCAATCCAGCTCTTTAGCACCTGGACTGGGAGATTGGTCTGTGATTCTAGAAAATTTTGTAAATCCCATAGAAATGCAAACACTCTTCCTCTATGCTCAAAATTGGTGAGCAGTGTTGAAATCTTATCATCAACCTATCTGAATGATTTCAGATTGTTAAGTCTGAAGTGTTGGGTGTAATGTCTAAAGGTTTTTTGTAAGGTCCAAGCTGTCAAAGTCAAAATGAGGTGGTCACAAGGGTATGGAGTCAGAGGGACTGGCTTCAACTTATGTGTTGCACCCTCCTAGATTATCTGTCCCTAGTTTTGAAGTATGGGTACAGAGAGGTTCAGGAATTACACAAGGGAGACTAAATCAATATTCAAACTAGTAAATTAGCTACAGAGGTATGGAGGTTTATATACATGTGGAGGTCCTTGTATTTAAGAAGAACAATGTAGTCTGAATGTGGAAGGGATAACATAATAAAATATGGAGCTACTACAAGAGGGAGAGCATGTCATAAGGAACAATGGAACATACTACAAAGTTTGGGGGTGTGATGCAATTAATGGTAGAGATGCTGATATGAAGGTCCATGTATTGGAGGTGACATGTGTTGAAATTTGAAACACAGATGAGGGTGGTGTAAGGGCAACTCACTCAGGCTCTGCTGGCATACTTGCTGGGAGCTAAACCAGCGGGACACCACCCAGCCCTGGTATTCTCCCCAGGCCTGACAAAGGGTCCCAGACCCCTTGCCTACCCACAAGTCCACTCAAGCACTGGTAAGGGGGTCCAAAAGTAAATATATAGTAGAGAATGAGAACTAGATACAACAGATGGCATACCTGGTAAGGGGGTCCAAAAGAGAATAAGGTGAGGACCCCTTACCTAAGTAGCCAACTATATAGTTAGTGACTGTGACATGAGTAAGTCATTCACAGTCAGCGAAACAAGGATAGGTAAGGACTAAACTAAATAATCAATGGAGGGACAAGGGTAGGAATTAGAGGATATATAAAGGGAAAAGAATAGACCTTGGTGATCAGGAGACTGTCCCCTGACAGGTGGAAGGTAAGACCGACAATCTATTTTCTTGTAAATACTCTAGCTAATATATGTATCAATACCCTTTTGTTTTCCATATCCGGCTTCAGTGACCATATGTGACATGTGACAAACTGCCTTCCGCAGCCCAAACTCCAACAACATGATGATGATAATGAAGGAGGGTGATGTAGATGTGGGTGTTATGAGAGGACTTCAGTTGTGACTGTATATGTGTGATGAGATGTCAGAGGATTAAGTGGGGGTTTGGTGTATCTTGGATATGAATTGGAGGTAGGTGATTAAGGGTGCTATGATATAAGATATCCAAGATCTATTGGAAGGGATCTGGGACCCAACACAGATCTTAAATGACAACCCTGATCAACAGTCCTATATTTGGGAATTTTATGAAGCTCCAAGCAAGGCAGGAAGCACAATACATAGACTAGTGTGCTAACTGCAAGTAAGGTAGCTTTCATGAGAGAAATACATTGGAAAATTCTATACGTAATCTGACAGAGAAAGGGGAGATTTAACTGCTTTGGGATAGAAGTGACAGACTTGCACTTCCATGCACAAATGGGTAACTACATGACTACTGCCAGGATCATTAGAAATTTACTATTCATTGGATATTCCTTTACCATCTTTTAATTGAAAGCCTTCTCATGAATACTCCATGCTGTGTGAGTCCAATGGTGATGGGCAGCTCAGTTAGATACATAGATACACTCAGCCATCTTTTTCTCTTATGCTCTTGAGTCTTAGACCCTCATGGCCTCCATATATATTATTTCTGATCCTCTCTCTTCTTTTCTTCTGTGCCAATTTTTCTCTGTCTATTCCTCTGCCACTTGGATGCTTGTATACTAGAACAAGGGCTGCATCTCCAAAATACAAGTAAAATATTGGTATAAATTTGAAATCACCCAAAAACATCATCATGATCTCCTTTTTGTAAATCTTTTCTCCTTTATCTTCTTTCATTTACCATGGATATACCTACTATTCTCGCTTACTTTGTTTTTCTTTTCAATCTTTTCTGTCCTTCTCACTAAAACAATTATAAATATAACTCTGATGTGTTTTATAACAGAGGCCACTAATCCTACTGACCTACCATGGCCTGTAAGAGAACTCCTACCATAGGCTACCCATAGATTCTTACAATAGATACTAGTAAGAGGAAATCCTAAGTATATAGCTATCCAGCAACTGCAAGATAGAAAGGGGTCTCACCTAGCAAGGGAAATCCTAAGAGGTAAGTCTAAGTACCCTCATCAGCAAAAATGCCACAATCTTATAATTCAATATAAGCACTGCAATGAGATAACAAATACTGAAATATATATAATTTTTATACATCATCTATTATGGTCAAACCAAACTCAAGTGTGTTTTTATATTATGGGTAGGTGTTAAGAACGGGCTGAGCCGAGGTTCTTGCTTATTACTCGAGTGAGGTTGTAACTTCAAGTGAGGTTTGGAGTAGGGCTTGGCTTCAGCTTATGTGCTGCGCTGTCCAGATCTCGTAGATTCCCTAATTTCTGAGGGCAAGGTCTTACTGAAAAGCTCGGGGTAATCTTAGTCGATTTTCTGACTACAGAACTACTAATTTACATACACATTATATACAAGATTAGTATTTCAAATTAGTCAGAAGATTTCAAATCAAACAAAGGCGAGGTGAAACATGGATGAGTAAGAATAAGGTTTGGGTGAAGTTGTTACAAAGATTGTTGCATGAGGCAACAGAAATTACTTGAATAGGAAAACATATCATGAGCGGAAATGTGAAGCGAATGAACTGAAGCGAGGTCTAGAACTAGGATGAGAAATCAACGGGAACTGAGCGGGATTTCCGAAATAAGAAAGAGAACACTTAATCATGATTGACTAAATGAATGGGGATCTCGCGAGGCGAGATCCTAACAGTAGGTAGGATAGGCTTGCAAGTATTTTAATAGAATACAAGCTATTTAAAATTATATATATTAAGTTTTGTTATCTATCACATGTATACAGTTTTGACAAAATGTGACAGACATTTTGACCTTGAAATCGATAGAGTGCAAGGTGTATAAATATATACCTTAGTTGAGTTTTTTTTAATATATTATAGGAAGGTAGGACAGCCTTACGATTATTCTAATAGAATGCAAACAACTGAAAAATATGAAAATATGTCAGGCTTTGTTATCTTACACATGTATGTTGTTTTCACAAAACATTTTACCCAATTAGGAAGGAACTGTCTGGCTTGTTGTTACAGCTCAGAACCATTGTAGATATATTACTATTACTATTATAGATATTGTGATCATCTTTCACACATAATTTTCATTACGTTTGGATTAATACAAGTCAAGACAACCCTACCTATAGATAGAAAACTTGTTGACGAGACATCATGCTTCTTACTTATGATGACCAAGCACAGATGAATTCACATTTCTACTGATATACCCACATCCTTGGCATATTTCATATATGGGTTATTTACTCTAGTCTCCAGTCAAATAACCTTCATCCATGTAAAATGGAATTGCTCTGATTTCATTATCTAGTCATAAGCCTTGGTATCAGTCTGACTGGAAGGTATTATTCCTTTATTGTATTAGTATTATCAGTGCCATGGAAGGCAGCCTGAGCTTTGGGGTTATTAACCCATCCTATGTTATCTATATAGTCCATCTCATCCCTATATTTCCATATGGGCAAAATTAAAGTTCTTAGGTCCATCTCTCATTTGAGATTTCTTTGAAGAGGAATGGGATGATGATTGGCATACATTTATGTGAATGTAAGTTTTCAAATCCAAATTTGTCTCTGCTCATTGCTTTGGAATCCCAGATTTGTAGATTGTGACATGTTGATGTAATACCTGAGTGGACATATTTTTCAGACTGTGCAATATGTCACTCTGTTTATTGGAAATACTCAGAATATGTTTTTGATGTTGAGGAGGAGCAGATGAGACACTTTCAGATGGGGTAAATGAAGATACTAGCTTTTATTCTGATGAAGAATTGAACAAATCTTGAAATCAGGAACTAGATAATGGAACTAATGTGGAACTCTATTTTACCCTTGGAGAATGAGTTCTCTTCACTAAGCAGACTAGAGTACAGTATGCAAATACTTTTTTTAACTTCTCAAAAATTATAAATGTAATTTTATTACTGCATGTTCAAAACATCATGATGCTCAATATAAAGTTGAAAAATAGAGTTCATCTCCTACATATAAAATACCTGCTGAATAGTTTGACCCTAATATTAGGACTTTTATTATAAAAATGGATAGCTAATTCTCTAGAATAATGATTAAGTAGAAACTACTTGTCTCAGCTATAGTACACTATATCAAAGCTTCCAGTAGACTCTGATTGTTAAAAAGGACTTTTTGTACTCTATCTATATATTTATTATATTCCAAAATTAACTACACCTTAAAAATGATAATGCAAAAACTAAGCAATGAACTGGAAGAAATGCAGAGAGTGTTCCTCAACCCAGAAGATGACCTGATGCCAAGGGCACATGAATTGAGCAACCTGAACCTGAGTCTACCCTCAGTGGTCTCTAGAGTTAGACCAGCATTTCCCTCAGATTTTGATGGAAACTGAGGCTTCGGCTTCGGCTTCGGCTTCGGCTTCCTTAACTCCTGCAGCATCTACTTTGTGATCTGTGGTGACCATTTCCTGAATGATCAGGCCCACATCCACTGGGCCCTCTCCTTTTTCAAGGCTGACTGAGTGGCTAAGTTCACTAACAAAATCCTCTGAAGTGAACAAAATAGGCAACCCCACTACCAGAATTGGGTGCCTTTGAGATGGAATTTACAAGCCACTTCTGCCCAAGGAATGAACAGCTTTTGGCCCTCACATGATTGGAAGGGACAAGTTGGCACCAGGGCAAGAGCTCAGCAGAAGAGTACATTGACCAGTTCATGGAGCTGATTGACCTGGCTGAATACCACAATGACAAGGTGACTGTGATCAAGTTCTGCTGAGGACTCGAACTGGGCACACAAACAAGAGTGGCATTACTTGGGAGTGGAGCTCTGGAATTTGATGATCTGGAAGGGTGGTATGAGGTTGTGAGGAGAGTTGTGAGGAACTGAGAGGTGAATGACACATTCATGGAGGCCAGCCAAGGTAACACACATGTAAAAACTCAACCCCTTGTGCTGCCTCAGAAAGTAGAATGGACTGGACCCCAAATCTGGTTGGCCAACCAACCAACTGTGCCACCTGCTCTCCCAGTATCAAAAGAAGGCCTGGTTCCTATGGATGTAGACCAAGCCAGAACCTGAGTCACAATCCCAGGAACCTGCCATTGATGCAAGAAGCCCTGTCACTATGCTTGGGAATGTCCCCTGTCATTTGACATTAGGACCATGAATTGAGAAGAATGACTAGAGCTGCTACTGGAACTGTTAGCACTGGCCAATCTATCAGACATGCCATTGGCTGAGGCTGAGACCAAGACCAAGACCACAGAGGAATTAGAAAAGGAAGAAGAGGGTTTTGGAACCCACAGTGGGTGAATAGTGCACCCCTGCTGCCTGTACATTATTGGTTCTCCTGTTTAAAGGTAGAGAATGAGACATCCCCTGTTGAAACCTACCAAACTGAGACTGAGACTGTCACACCAAAACCTGACACCACCTCTAAGACTCCAAAACCCCCTCGGATATGGCTCCAAAAATGGGAGAGAAAGCTTCCAAAGAGATACACACTGGCGGCCACCCCAAGCTTGAAATCCCTAATCCCCAAGGTTAAGATTCAGACGACTGACACTGCTGAGATAAAATCAGGACCAGCCCTCATAGATTGTAAGGCCACCAGACAGTTCATGAGCCCAAGAGATGTGGAATGGCACCACCTCACCACCTGGAAGCTCCAGAGACCAATACCAGTTTACAATGTAGATGGATCCCCAAATGAGGAATGAGGCCAGATGTACAAGAGGTCGTGGACACGATCCTTCAGGTAGACAGACACACAGAAAGGACCACCTTTGCGGTTGCCAACTTAGGCAGCCAAGACCTTATCATGGGGTTCACCTGGCTAGAAGAACATAACCCTGAAATTGACTGGCAGACCTGCATGGTGAAAATGAGCCAATGTCCTGAAAAGTGCCACATGTGCCAAGCTGAGATCCTAGAGGAGTAGAAAGAAGCCCATAAAGTCGAATGACAGATCCAGATGTGCTGAGCTGGCCTGTTCCTGAAGCTACCTGAGGAAGAGGAAGAACACAAGGGAGGCAAGGAAGAGGATGATGCTGGGTAAGAGGGGCCCTTGGATGAGTTAGAGGAAGGAGACAGGTTGATGTATGTGATACTACTGCCCAAATGAGAACACATCCAAGCCGCACAGACAACCTCACAGATGCTGGTGGAGGTGCACTACAAGAATGCTTGAGCTGAGACTGGGATCCTGGATTACCTCCAAGAGTTTGAAAGCATTTTCACAAAGGAGTTTTTCAATAAACTCCCTGAGTGAAGGATCTGGGATCATGCCATTGAGCTGGAGCCAGGCTCAAACCCCATCAACTGCAAGGTATACCCCATTTCCCCCTTGGAGCAAGCCCAGCTCAATGACTTCATCCAAGAGAACCTAGGCATGGGACATATTCAGCCATCTAAATCCCCAATGGCCTCCCTGGTATTCTTCATCAAAAAGAAGGACAGCTCACTTCAGCTTGTGCAAGACTACCAATGCTTGAATGCCATGACCATAAAGAATTGGTACCCACTCCCTCTCATACCTGAGCTCATTAACCAACTAAAGGGAGTGAAATACTTCATAAAGCTTGACATTTGGTGGGGCTACAGCAATCTCTGGATTAAAGAGGGAGATGAGTGGAAGGCCGCTTTTCAGATGAACCAAGGGCTGTTCAGACCACTGGTAATGTTCTTCAGGCTCACTAACAGCCCAGTCACATTCCAAACAATGATGAATGAGATCTTCCAGGACCTCATCATGGAAGGGGTCATTTGTGTATACATCGACAACATCCTTATATACTCAAAGACCTGAACTGAGCACCAAGAGATTATGAGGTGGGTGTCAGAGTACCTCTGAGAGAATAGGCTCTACCTGAGAAAGGAGAAGTGCAAGTTTGAATGGACATGCATAGAGTACCTCAGTCTGATAATCTCAGAAGGAAGAGTGGAAATGGACCCAGGGTGTGACCAAATGGCCAAGGCCAGCGAACTGAAAAGAAGTGCAATCCTTCCTCGGGTTTGCCAACTTCTACTGGCAGTTCATCAAAGACTTTTCGCTCCATGCTTGACCCTTGTTCAATCTCACAAAGAAAGGAGAACTGTGGAAGTTGGGAGAGGCCAAGGAGGCAGTGCTTCAGAAGCTAAAAGCGCAGATCATCTTGGCCCTTGTCTTGGCCTTTCTGGATGACTTGCGGATGTACTGAGTGGAAGCTGATACCTTGGACTTCACTACAGGACTTACCCTCTTGCAACAATCCCTCAAAGATGGAATGTGGCAGCTAGTCACCTTCTTCTTCAATAGCCTGAGTCCAGTTGAATGGAACTACAAGATCCATGACAAGGAAATGTTGGCCATCATACAAGCACTGGGAGAATGGCAGCACTTCCTGGAGGGGGCCCAGCTAAAGTTTGAGATTTGAACAGATCGCAAAAACCTGGAGTACTTCTGGACCTCAAAAAAGCTTAACCAAAGACAGGTGAGATGGTCCCTTTACATACCTCGCTCAGTTTGACTTTGCACTCCACCATCAGCCAGGCCGAAGCATGGGCAAAGCCAACATGCTCTTGAGAAGATCAGACCATGGTATGGGTGCCGGGGATAACAAGGACATGACCCTCCTTCAGCCAGACCTGTTCGTGATTTGGGCCTTAGAAGGAGTCACAGCAGTAGGAGAAGAATGAGACCTTATTCAGAACATTTGGTCACACCTCCAAATTTCCAAGCCTGAGGATCCAGTGGCCAGAGCTGTCACAGAGCTCCAAAAGGGACACAACTGATTGGTACACTCAGCTGAGTGGAGCAAGCAGGAAGGCCTCCTACACTTTTGAGGGAAGATCTACATTCCAAATGACCCCAAACTGAGACGATGTATCATGTCCCAGCATCATGACATGTGGGTAGCCGGGCATGCTGGAAGGTGGAAGACCCTTGAGCTCATATCACAGAACTACTGGTGGCTGCAGATGTCTCAGTATGTTGGTCAATACATCAGGACCTGTGACCTCTGCACCCAAACCAAAGCCCAGAGGCTGCCGCTAATCAGGGAACTAGAGCCAATCACAATCCCTGAGTCTCAGGGGGACACAATTAGTGTGGATTTCATAGTCAAACTCCCTGAGGCCCATGGCTATGATGTGGTGATGAATGTGGTCAACTTGGTCAGCAAGAGGGCACACTTCCTCCCCACAAACATGACCATCATGGCACTAAGAGCAGCTTGACCCTACCTTGTGCATGTATAACTGCATGGCTTGCTGAAGCAAGTGATCTCTGACCGAGGCCCTCATTTTATCTCTGAGTTCACTCATGAGCTCTATCAGCTCCTCAGGATCAAGCTTGCAGCCATGACAGCATGCCATCCCCAGGCAGATGGCCAAATCAAATGCATCAATCAAGAACTCAAACAGCACCTTTGCCTATTTGTCAATGAGAGACAGGATGACTGGGATGACCTCCTACTGATGGCTGAATTCCAGTACAACAATCACATACATTCAGCCACCCAGCATACCCTGTTCATGTTGGACATAGGAAGGCATCCACGCATGGAATTTGAGCCCTGAGAGCCTGAGTCCCAAACCAAGACAGTGAATGAGTTCAAAGAAAGGATGGAGAAGTCATTGGAAGAAACAAAGTCAGCACTGGCTAAAGCAAAGGATGATATGACTTGGTATTACAACCAACGCTGTGTCCCTGCCCCTGAGTATCACATGGGTGATCGAGTCTTCCTTGATGGATCAGACATTTGCATGACCTGACCCTCCCAAAAGCTTTGTCATCACTACCTTGGGCTGTACATCATTCAGAGCTGAGTGGGAAAACACTCATACAGACTTCAACTTCCCCCTTCCATGTCCTGACTTCATCCGGTCTTCAATTTTGTTAAACTCATCCCAGCCACTGAAGACCTGATACCCAGATGAAAGGCTGCACTGCCCCTGTCAGGGGACAGCCCCTTATTTCTTTTATTTCTTTTATTCCCTTTCTTATCCCCTCAATCTCTACTTCTGTCCCTGTGCCATCAGCTAATTATTATTTTAGTTAGTTCTGTTTAGGCTCATACATGTGGTAGGATAGGCAGGTACTGTATAGCTGCTTAGTCAGGGGGGACCTCCAGTTCTTTCTCTTCTGGACCCCCCTCACAAGGTATGCCAGTCCTCAGTATTTACTATTGATTAGTACTTATACATTCCCTTCTGGACCCCCCTCACTAGTGTCTTGTGCTCCTTTGTCAGTACCAGGGTGAGGTTTCCCTTACAACCCTCACCACCCAAACTAGTGGAAGGAGAGGAAAACTACATAGTAGAGAGGGTGTTAGATAGAAGGCTGACAAGGGGTCAACTCTACTTCCTAGTGAAGTGGGAGGGGTATGGATACAATGAGAACACTTGGGTATCAGAGGAAGACATAGTAGCACCTGAAAAAGTACAGGAGTTCTATCACTCACACCTGGGAGCACCCTGAAGGATTTGGTCATTGGCTTTTGAGTCAATCATGGTGCATGCCTCAAGGATGCAGCACTCTAGAAGGAGGGGTGATGTCAGGGGATCACCCATTTCAAATCCTGAGCTGATACTGAGCCAATCCATCTGTACCAAGAGGTACCAAACTGAACTGCACATTCAGATGATAAGTGCTACCACAGCATCTCAGTCCATATATGAGACACACTGAACTGAGAGACTGAGGTATCAGCCTGAGTGCTGTAACACTGGATACAGATTGTGGGGTCATCATACTGTCAGGGGACAGCCCCTTATTTCTTTTATTTCTATTATTTTCCTTTATTATCCCCTTAGTCTCCACTCCTGTCTCTATCCCAGCAGCTAGTAGCTATCTAGTTAGTTCTGTTTAGGCCCAGAGATCCAGTAGGATAGGT
>QFEC01002847.1:0-25703 GCA_003316585.1 Gomphus bonarii | reverse complement strand
ACATGGTACAGTGATAAAGGTAATTGTTATGGGGATAGGCAGAGAAGGGGTTGATAGTGAGGTTTAGATAAGTGTCAAGTGGAATGAGATGTAAATGAAATGAATAAGGTGTCAGGTGGAGCATTGCTTATTTTTTGAGGGATTGAGTGTCACATATTAGATTCCTTCCTTCTGTCCAATTAAAGAGATGCTGTTTTGGAGTTTCAGTAAAGCTCTCTAGGGTTTGAAACAGGAGGATAGCATATAGAGCAGCTGTTATATGCTAAGGAGCTTTAGGGTTTTGCTGATGTAACTCCATGACAAGTTGCTTTGTTCCAGAGACAGGTAGCCAGAGGTCACCTGCAGCTTCATAACCCTTCCAATACACAAAATACTCCAGTCCCCTTTGGTAAACTTTACTATCTAAGATCCTTTCAGCTTCATACTCAGGAACTCCATCTCAGATAATTGGAGGAGGTGGAGGTTAAGCATGTCATTCAGGGATTGGATCCTCTTGGTAGGGGTGAAGGAGGTTGACAAAGAAGACTGGATGGGTGTGGCCAAAGGGTAGTGGAAGTTAGATGTCAGGGTTTAGCTTGGAGTTTAGTTTATTTCCTCTTGTTTACATTCCCATACCTTGCATCTTCTAATTATGTAATAAGCACTGGAGTAGGGTATAGGGTTGTGACTGGTGTGATGGTTACCCCTCAGCTTGATCTCTGAGGATTACTACTACAGCAGGTGGATTAATCTCAATCAGCTTATAATAGTTAGAGTATCTTGTAATTGTAGCCTTGTCAAAGTGTTACCCTCACGGGATGTGTTTGTTGCAGAGTGCTTTAGAGGGGTGAATATAATTCAGATATGACTCAGAGGTGGATGACTAAGGGTGCTAAGGTAGAGATTTATCAAAGGGGATCTGAGATCTAATACTTTACTAGCAATAAATACATAGAAAACCCACCTGGTGTAGTGGTAATCCTCAGAGATCAAACTGGGGGGTAACCATCACACCAGTCACAACCCTATACCCTACCCCAGCACTTATTATATAATCAGAAGATGCAAGGTATGGGAGTATAAATAAGAACAAACAAACAAACAAACTGAACCCTGACAATAAGCCAATTCCTCAGTAAAAGCCTCCAATTTTGACTTTTTTCACTCATTAACTGTTAGCAACAAAACCATTTAAATGAGACCTGTGATGTAAAATAATCCTATCTCTGGGAGTTCTGCATTAATTTGCTAGATTCCTTTTTTAAAAGATAGCTAAGATTTTAGAGAATATGTATGATTTTTAAAATTAAAATATATTTCCTATTAGATACACAATCCAAACCTTCCAAACATGCAAACAGTTTTGTTGCTTACTGTAAGTGAACTAAGGAGGGATGAGGAGGAAAATAAACAAGGGGAACAGGCTGGAGATCATTCTTGACAGGAAACTATACCTGCTAGGAACTATCCTCATTCCAGTCCAGAGCTCTTGAAGTTCCAGAGTTTTAAAATGCAAGGTCCAGAGGTCTGGAGTTGAGTTGGAGCTTAAAATGGGGTGTCCCTTAATACTACATATATTGGTGCAAGGCATAGAATATTTCTTCTCATACCATTCTTGTATTTAACTTTCAAAAAAAATATGAAAATTAACTAGCAACTTGGGTATACATGATAAATAAACTATTATTAAATACAGGATAAGAACTCACACTGAAGATAAGCTTTGCAGATTTCATTATCTAACTTCCTTTGTGTGGACAATATTGCGTTTAAGACATATTGTATACCCACAGTGTGGTAAAAGCCAACCACCACCAAATTCAGATGGTGATCTCTTGCAAAATCTAAGATATCTGAGAATTACATGGTAGAAAGTCCCCACCTGTGTGACATGTTGAAGGGAAGGGTAAGTTGTAGGTGTGATGCATTTGGTGATGAAGGGACTGGGTAATACATTCCTTTATTTATCTGAGTCCAGATTCAAATGATGCTTCAAAAAACTACCCCAGCCCAATTTTATTTGGTACATTAAATACATAACCGTGGCCCGTCGTCGACGGCGAGGAGCTCCGCCGGAGTAAGGCGTCGGCGGCGCCCAGATGACACAACAAGCCACAAGCATCTATAACCCACAGGCCATTGAATAATAGAAAAAATGAGTCTAACTGAAAATGAGTCTAACTCCAGGTGAAATTAGATTCAGTTTGTCTTCGCGGCTTGCCATATCATCATCCCTTCCTCAGTTCCCCTAACGGCAACAACTTGGCGTCCATCTGGCGACATGTCACACGCCACAATATCCTCGTCTTCCAGATCCTCTCCCATGACAGCACTTAGTGACCACCCCTCAATCTCTGCGTGAGTGTCATCAGTTCTGCCTTCAGTAACCCTTAGCCTCTTCGCGGGTGGAGATTCCATGAGGTCTCTGTCATCAATCAGGCTAGGTCGCTGTCGCGGGGGAAGGTGACACGCGTTGACCAACATAATTTTGCTGTGCACTGGGATAAGGATGATCGGTGGACGTTGTGGGTGGCGGTTCAGGAAGATGTGCAATGCATCCGCGGGAAGTTTGGTGTTTGAGATGAGCTTGAACGAAGCTTCTTATGCGTTTGTTAGAGGCCTGCATTGCATTTGTGATGTGAATAGCTCACAGCTCTCTCTATAATCCTGTTGACGGGTTAATATAACAACTCAATGAGTCGATCTTTCCACAAACCGAAATACATCCTCTATGAGGCGGATCGTTATAGATGGAAGACTCTGGCGGGAAGAATCGACCAACGGAAAGCCATTGCCAGACTATTAGAGTGCCGGAGTCACCTTCTATAGGCTTTCCGTCTATGCGGGATATTCGTGGCGCACTGTGAGATATCAGGGTTTCATGGGATAGCCTTCAGAAATACGGCGGTTAATATATAAATCGCCAGGGGGGGAATTGCTCTTGCCAATGAACAGAAATCACACGCGCGTCGTGGATCATTGTGCTGCTAAATAGCGGCTTGTCTTCTGTATAGACCGCTGCGATACCCTCGGTGACAAATCTTTGTTTCAAGAACAAGACAGGTGCCAGATGCCAAATTCGTAGTGCATGGTCCATCTGCAAGTTTTTCATCAATAAACAGTCACGCTTGGCGAACGAGCAACGAACGCCACATGTTGTGATCAAAGGAAAAGTCGCATGGAAGTCCTACATCGTACAATTTCAGGAGCATATTCAGTTGAATGATGAAGGTATTCGTGCAAAAAACTCACTGCGCCGAGAACAGCAGCTTCGTGCCCACCTGATCTACCACCGGTGAGCACTACAACGCACTTCCCGATAGCACAATTTCCTCCCTCTTGGTCGAGTCTTGCGCCAAAATGATTTCTAGTTACCTTGATTGGAGCATAATTATGTTCTTTTTTTCCTTCGGCGGTGAATCTGAAGTCGTAGATCCGAGTAGTACAGTCCCTGGAGGTGGTAAAGACGAGGTGGGGATACAGG
Organism: Gomphus bonarii; assembly: GCA_003316585.1. Taxonomy (NCBI): domain Eukaryota; kingdom Fungi; phylum Basidiomycota; class Agaricomycetes; order Gomphales; family Gomphaceae; genus Gomphus; species Gomphus bonarii. Next base: position 22,240 of record QFEC01002847.1, on the reverse strand, counting down.
TGATGGACTCCGATAGATGTGATGTCCTACTTCCATTGTTCAGGATAAGCAGGACTTCGCGATTCAACACATACCGCCCCATGGCCCCGGATGCATCCCAAGAAGTTCTGAGCCTCGACATCAAACACGTGCAGCACACTTGAGTGGATAAACAGTAGTAATGGGTGTAAATTCCATGGATTTAGTCCCCATCTCGCATGAGACAGGGTAAACAGACACTAAAATAAATGCAATTAAGAAAAAAGATCAAGATACTTTTTCAGAGTGACTGTCACCGACATCGGGCGGGATCCCTACTTGGAAAACAGGACGGCCATGACATTGAGGTGATGTGGAAATAAGATGCACTACCTTTCCCCCGCACATAACGGCCGTATCCTTCCATTTCATGACTAGATAGGACCACCAAGACTCTGGATCATCCTTTATGGTGTAAAGTTCACCATTCCATAATTGCTCCAGTGGGGTTTCACCCCAAGGAAAGAACTCTACATCTGTGCAACACGTTCCAGATGACCTCACAACCTGTTGAAATTTTTCAAACAATTGGACGGCATAAAATCACCTGGGACTTACCCGACCCTTGCCGACAAGGGAGAAGGGATGGCTAGCATTCGGGTTCTGGTACCAGGGCATGGACACATCTTCAGATATTTCGCGGTCAGAATCACGCGTGGAGCCATCTGAGGATGTTATAGACAATCCCGTCAAGTCGATAATCTCTGCATTTTGCGGAATGGAGGTCTCGTTATGGTTGCGCATGAGATGTCTCCGCCAATTTTGATAGCTTCAGAACATATATATATCGGGGGTGCGCCAAACACGTGTCTGAGACGTGCTACAAAGGATCTGCTATTGGGAGTTTGCAAATTGATGTGGATGTTTATGGGTCAATTGAGTTCATTCGTACCTAGATTCCACATTCTATCATATGTCTGAACCACGGTAAGTGTATTGGATACACTCCCGGCAACATTTCGCTCTAATTAGCCTTTATCCACGTAGGCATGAGTTCTACGAAACAGACGAGCGTGTGACTATTTCTATCTTTGACAAGGGTGTTATACCAGAACATGTTTCTATCAAATTTTCCTCGACTAATGTGCGCTCCATGGAGTCTTTCCCGACCGGTGCTGATGCGTATCCATCCGCTCATAGTTTGTATATGAACACGGGGACAAGAAACTCGTTCTGGATCCTTTAGCGGGCGAAATCGACCCTGAAAACAGCGATTATAGTATCGGCAAGTTCAAGATCGAAGCGAGGCTGATAAAGAAATCTCCAGGACGGTGGGTCAGACTCGTGGCCGAGAGTCAGTTCTCCTCTCACAGTACCGGGCCACACTGACGGCACTGCAGCCTGTGATCAACCTCCAAAGGTCTCGTTGTCTCCGACTGCTCGGAACACAAGTGCAAGACAGACACCTCGCAAGAACTGGGAAGGGATAGCGGAGGAAGCTATCAAAGCCGAGCCGGAGAAATCTCTCACTGACGATCCGAACGCAGGAGGTGACGCTGCATTAAACAGCTTCTTCCAGAAGTTATTTGCGGATGCAGATGATGACACAAAAAAGGCCATGATGAAAAGCTTTCAGGAGAGCGGAGGTACTACACTCAGCACGAACTGGGCCGATGTGGGACAGAAGAAAGTAGAGGTTAAACCTCCTGAAGGGAGCGAATGGCGGAAGTGGGGTTGAGGTCTTCTATCTGAGCCATTTGTGGTATATGTGCGTATTATCAATGGTTAATCCTCCAGGCAATTATAGTTTCACAGCTACTCAATCAGTGCTCAACCATGTGAGAAAATGGAAGAGTCGCAACTTGGTCAATGGTATTGCTAGCACTAGATCACCTGAAAATCCTGATCGGCTTCTCAAGTCTCTCGACTTCACCCTGAAGTTCAGCGGGCGTCATGGAGATGTGGAAATATTAAACCACATAGTGTTATCATATCAAGTGTGAGATCTCAAGACTTCGCGCTAACGTCACATAATTGATCGCATAAGTCACCAGTTATAGAGCCGAAAAGTCTGAAACAACAGCCAGCGAGAAGGCGCCATAAAGGCGAGAAGGAATGCAATGGGTAGGGTGAGCGGATGGGAGGATGCAGCTGCCTAAAAATGTACAAGATGACTGAGATAATGTTCATGCACATGGAAGAAAGATGGAACAAAAGGCAAAGAAGGATCAATGACTTTAAACCTATCCCTACGAAAGGTTCTGCGATGCAGACATCAGGCAGGAAAATACACATGTCCCAAGGTAAGACAATAAAGAAGAATGGGTCATAGCAAATAAACACATAGCGTGGAGTATGTAATGCCGTGATGCTAGGACCTCAGCGCAACAAAACCCAGAGCGTCGACTCTAGAACAGGCAATCGTGGGAGTTGGTGGAGCGCCCATAACAATAAGACTTCGCCTCCGACCTTCTTTCTTGAACGTGGACACGCGTGGAGTCGTTAATGTTGGAAAAGGTAAGCTCGACATGCTGGACGTCAGAGTCATCGTGGAGGGTGTGAAAACAGACTCTTCGGGGGGGAAGACAAACAGAGTCTGAGAGGGAGTTGGTGCAGTCGCGAAGTTGGACGATGTGGAAGAATGCGAGGACTGTCTGGAGTGCGTGGAAAGCTTGGAAGGTATAAGAAGCGGTGCGGGTGTCTGCCGCGAAGATTTGATTTTTGGCTTTGGCTTTGTGTTTGGGTTCGATTCAGATTCAGATTCGAGTGATTTAGTACCTACAGGTGATGGTGGAACCGGGGGGAGGAGAGGCAGAGGCCTGCGTTTCGTGAACTTAATTGGAGGGGCAGAGAAAGTGAAGGACTGCTTTGCAGCCGGCGCCGAAGGCGGAGGTAACAATCCGAAAGAAGTCTTAGAATGCAGTGCTGACGACGGTGGAAGAAATCCAAACGATTGTTTGGTAGCTGGTGCAGTAGGCGGCAGCCGAGCAGTCGTGGGTGTGATGACGTGTCGTGGTCTTATGGACGCCCGCGCCTCTTCCTCTGTTGCTTCTGTGCTGGGTGATTCACTGCTGCACTCGGCAGGAATATCAAGCAGAGTGACCATTGTATCCTCATCTTCTTCCAAAAGGTCCTCGCTGAGGACGCTGCGATTCGTAAGATTGCTAGCAAAAGACCCGGCACGACTGCGTTCGCCGTGGCTAAAACGGCTCTTCCAGGCGGAGCCCATGCCAATACCAGAACCAGTTGAAGCGGTAGTAGAATGTTGGGAGCCTTTCCTCGACACCATACGTTGTTCCATCTCTAAATCAAGCGCGCGAGCTTCACGCATAAGCTCTGCGTTTTCCTGTTCATCTTCGTCTGGGGAGGCCTCATCAAGTTCTTGCCGTTTGCGACCCCATTCCGCTTCTTCAGACGCAATTTGGGAGGACCGGTCAGATGGGGTCGGGGAACGATTTTCACTATTCAGAGAGCGTTCGTACTCCAGGAGTTGGTACATTAACCTATTACAAGTGCAATAAGAATAAATGGTTGCTGGTTAAAAATAAATCACGTACGACATATTAGGACCAATCCACTTGCTCTTCTCTTTGACAAATGCATATGATGCTAGGCACACCAGTGAGTGTCCTAGTAAGTACTGAGCTCCAAGTAAACATCTTACCATGCATCCCACCATGTTTTAGTGACTGCACTTCCGGAGGCGTAGAAGGAGAACTAGACTGTGCCGCACGCATCACCAATGCGATAACCATGGTTGCTGATCGAGAAACACCACATTGGCAGCTAGGGTAACGTTAAAAAAGAACACACAATGGCAACATGATGCCTACTGAATCAATACTCCATCGCCTCGCTTCAATGATTCATCGACAAATGACATGCCGTCCACGAAACCGTTGCGGACTAGATCTGCTTGCCCATGAGACCAGGGAAGCCTGAGATAATACATTGCAGGTCGGCCACTTGGACCATGGGGCGGAACATAGGTTGGGTCTGTCATAGACTCGGTAAACTTCGAAGTAAGGTTCGGAGTAGATACCGTTGGTCGCAACGGGGCTTGAGAGGCACAAGCGTAGGGACATGCGACCTCCTTAGCCACATTGAGAATACTTTTGATACCTCTATCTAACAAATCCTTCCAATCACGTGCATTATCCTCTGAACCGATCCATACGCCAGGAAGAATCTGGATGGGTCCATCGACGTACGGCGCTGATGGGGAACTCTCCTCTTCCCTGCGATGAGCTAATGTTGAGGTCGCATTCGGGAGAGATACGACGGAGGGTCGGCGGCGAAAAACTACCGAAGATGGTGGGAGACCAATAGGAGCAGCAGCAGATGCCGGGGAGTCTGGAAGGGTAAGAGAGGTAGAGGATGCATTAGAAGAAGCTGCTGAAAGGTTTAGACACAGGTTCTTCTGGTTGCGCAGAGACTTGGGCTTTGGAGGCAGAAATGAATCTGGCTCTGAATGATCTGAAAGAGCGGAAGTGGGGTTTTCCTCCAAGACAAGAGGGATGGCCGGTGAGAGGTCTGGATGCTCGATGCGAAGAGGGGTTGGAAGGGTTCGCAACTTGGGAATACTGTTTTGAGCAACTGGCTGCAGACGAAGCGGACGGTGGGCTGCAGGCATAGTACACGACCGGCGTGAAGCGGGGGGAGGAAATTGCCCCGATGGCAGAAGAAGAAAACAAACGAGAAAGGAGAATCACAGGGCAAGTAAGTGGAAGCAGTGAAGAAGGATGACTGGTGTTACATAAGCGCCGTGCATATGTTCGCCATGAGCCGGTTCCCGGTTGAGAAAACTCCTTGGGCTGTGAACTTTGACACCCAAATCATCCTGTCAATCCCTGGCATGAACAGCGCGGCTTCATAACCCACCGCAAGGCACACACATGGTTCATAGCAGTCATGCATCCATTATTTCATAATACATTCAAGTTGGGTATAAAACATTCACAGGGTACGTAAACTCAAACAGAGAACAACGCACTCCGAGGATATCCAGTGTATCAAAGGAGGTTGCGTTCAGGAAGCTATTAAAGAGCAGGGATGGTGTTCGAACAAGAAATTAGGCCGGTCGCTCTCCCGAGATTTGAAACGGGTCAGCCTTCTGCGCTCATGGTGCAGCGCCCGCGAGCAGTTCAACCTTGAGATGCTCGATTTCATCTCTTAGCCTGGCAGATACGGGCAGTCAGACATGCTTCACCAGGAAGATTCAAAAGGGGCCAGAAGGGCGGTTAAGGTAATAAAGATACCCTACTCCAAAGCAAACCGACAATATCAAAGTTCGAATGAAGACGTACTGCTTGAGCTCATCTTCATTTTCCTCTACAGACTGTTCCGAAAAGGTAACTTCCATCTGGAGTCTCTCGGCTAGTGCCTGCTGTTCTTTGGCAAGTTGCGTCGCGGCTTCCAGTTTCTCGGTCAGCCCCTTGACCATTTGGTCGTGGCTGGACTCGAGTTCGTACACTTTGAGGTTATGTGCTTCATGCATGCGCTGTAGTTCCTCCTTCGTTACCATAGATGACCCTGGCACTGCCCCATTAGTATCCTTGCGTGGTGATATGGGTATGGCAGTTGGCTGCGTCTCTGTACCAGCCTTTAACGTTGCCAGTTCCACTTCAAGCTCCGAAATTCGCGACCTAAGTTCATCGCGTTCTCGTTTGAAAATGCTAATTTCCTCCTCATGTGTCTCCCGGAGCTGCGTAACCTCCTCTGCACGATGTTTTGCAGCCTCCTCCAACTCAAGCTGGTGATTGTTTGAGATCTGCTGGAAAGACTCTTTGGAAGCATTGAACGCTTCGGTAAGGTTCAGAAGGTCATCCTTTGTGTTTGCGAGTTCATTTGTGAGTGTTGCTACTTCCTCGCTCTGATCAATTGGCAAATTGGCTGCGGCGAATTCGGCATCCTTTTCTTCAATCTGTGTCCTGAGTGTACCCTCCAAGGCAAGGGCCGCTTCTAAACCAGCCTTAGCTTTGGCAAGGTCATCCTGTGTCGCTTTCAACTCGAGTTTCAGAGAAGAGATCTGTTTTTCAAGGCCATTGACTTGAGTCTCAAGTGCCTCTTGATGGGATGCTTGTGCGTCTTCTAAAGATGTCTGATGAGCCTGCTGCAGCTGCTCGATTGTGATTTGCGATTGGGCGCGAAGGCTTTGCAACTCGGCTGAATGCTCAGCGCCCGCCTCGCTCTATAACATCCATTAGATTAGAGAAGAGAAAGGGGCATGTTGTAGAGACTACCTTTGCTTTCTGAAACGTCTGTTCCAAAAGGTTTGCATGCTCGGCTTTTACATCGTTCAAATTACTGGCATATTTGGCCTTTTCATCCTATTTGCGAACATGAGACATACACAATATAATACCAGAGAATAAATACCTCGAAATCGGCCTTAATGCGTTGCATTTCCTCAGCAGCAACAGCTGTGCTTTCCTCGTGTTGCCGCTGGATCTCTGCAAGTTTTCGAACATGTTCTTCCTCTTTGGCCTTCGAATCTGCTTGCAGGGCCTCGCAATTCTCCCCTGCCACCGACAACTGACCTTCCAACCCTTTCAGGCTCTGCAATACTGCCTGGTACTCCTCCTCCTTTAGCCGCGATATCTCAGCAGCAGCAGCATTCGCCTCCTTTGCATCAGCAAGCTCCTGTTCAAGAGCTTTCAGGTGGCCTAAGATCTTCTCCCGCTCGTCTGCCGCCTTCTCCACAGACTCACGATATTCCAAAACTTCTATTTCCACCTCTGACAACTTCGTTTCCACCTCTTCTTTCTCTTTCTTGAGCTGCTCGACTTCCGCAGACAGTCCCGAAGACTTCTCAACCTCAGCTTCGAGGGTCTTAATGCGATTGATAGCTGCGTCCTGCGCCTCTGTCTGTGCCGCAGTAAGGACAGCTGATTCCGCTTTGATGGCCTCAAGGTCAGCCTGTGCTTTTAAAAGGGATTCTCGCTCCACGTTCCCTGCCTCAGCTAAAGCCTTTTCGTGTGAAGACTGAGTCTCTGTGATAACGTCTTTCGCAGACGCCAGTTCGGCCTCGACAGCTTTAATCTGTCCCTGAAGTGTAGAGATGAGGTTCACCTGAGTAGTAGAGGCAGCCTGGGCTGCATGCAACTGGGATTGTATGTCAGAAGTGAACTATGCCGAAGAAGAAAAAACATGCCTCGGCCTCAAGTTGAAGGAGCCGAGTCTCTCCATCTTTTCGCTGTCTGCCCAAATCAGCTTGTACAGCTTTCAGTTCAACCTCAATAGAATCCTTGGATGCCTGAAGCGCTTCCAGTGCCTGATGCTTTTCATCACGCTCGGCAACAGTAGAGGCAAGCGTAGCCGTTGTCGCCTCAAACTGCGTTTCGAGCTCCTTAACTCTTTCGAGATTGATCTCCAAAGACGATGCTGCAACTTTATACTGCGCAGAGGGATCAGAGATGGTTATCAAAAGAAAAGGATAAGATTATTTATAGACCTTAGCCTCTAATTCTTGAACTACCTTGCCATCTTCCTTCACTTCCTTTATTGACGATATCGAAGTCGACCCAGCTGTCTTTAGAGCCCTAATTCCAGATGTCGATGGTGCCTTCGAAGTAGACAAGCTCGGACGAGGTGCATTTGGTTTTTTAGCGGGTACTCCCTCAGACACCGAGGCCCGGGGACGAGCCGCGCCTGGACCAGTTGATGAACGCAGGGGGTCGGCAGCAGCAGTTGGGGACATCACAGACATGCGAGTTGTGCCTGAGACGGGAGGAGCTTTGCTACTTGCTGATGACAACGGTCGCGAAGTGGTGGAGGATGAGAGGGGTTTAGAGGCCGCTGGAGCCATGGAAGCTCTTCGTGAAGCCGTTGAGGTGTTGGTAGTGGCGCTCGCCTTTGTGGTAGCAGCTGTAGGAGGCTTAGCTACACTAGTAGTAGATGAGATTGAAGAAGACTTCTTGAGAGTAGTGTTCGGAGGCGGTTTACTCGTAGAGGAAGACAGTGACGTTTTCGATATAGTCGCGGGCTTGGTTTGACTACCGCCAAACGTACCAGAGCTCAAAACCTACAGCGTTATCAGGCTCATGCCAAATGAAAATAATGATAGTTATAATAAATAAAAAGGACGCAACCGTACCTTTTTTACAGAAGTGGCTGCACCACCTGGTTTCGAAACAGGCATAGTGCCAGGTTTCATTTGATTGGTAGATTTTCCCAAGCGTTTATCTGGAGAAGCAGGGGAATTTTGGGACATGTTTTCCTGTTTTTCGACCTTGCTTGTCGTCTCTGATTCTGCTGGAGTTTCAGGTTCTGTTCGAGTATCCTCGGTAGCTACCAATTCCTCAGCTGCTCTACTGTCACCGTTTGCTGGAATGTCGTGCGCGATGCCGTTCTCCGTCTTGGCGTCGTCTATGAGAGAACCAGTACCGGTGCTTTCGATTTGTTGAGAGATTGACGGGAAGTCCTCACTCTTATCTTCCGAAACGAGAGGAATCACGCTCTCTTCCGTAGAGGTTTCTGCCATGCTGGAAGCGCGAGGCAAGGTGTCCGCAGGCTGTGGCCCTGGAAGAGCACGTGTACCCTTATTTGATCCGAAGCACCGTCACGTCTGACAAAATCTCAAACGTCTCATTTGCATTGTGCGATGAAACATTTAAAATTTACAGGGTACTCTTTTACAAAAACTGAGTGTAGCCTTTTTGTGGCTAACTGGAAATATGCTGACGGTTAGTAATGAACAAGTTGGTGCGGATATTCAAAAAGCGTAAAGATTGAGACCGTTCAAGCATGGCTCATGTAGCGAGTTATGGTTATACGAGAGCAGCGCAACCTGGTAGCCACGCCCACTATCAGCGTGGAAGTAATGCAGCACGATTCGAACCTACACCCGCGGCCTCCACGATAAAATGAGACCCTAGTATTATTTCATTTCAGTCACTGGGGAGTAACGAAAGTCACAACCTCGAGAAATACCTAAGATCAGAGGAGCCCCGAGCCACCTTGCAATGACAGCACGCGTAAAGTGTGAGTGGGCCACGATCAAGACGTCCCTTGCGCCAACGCCTTCCTCCGTGAACTGACGATGAATTTCGCGAATCTGATGCGTTAGGTATCCTGGGATTAACATTGAAAAGACAAACGTTTGACATGATAGTCAGTGAACGTGCCTTGGTGATGACCGTATCCACACGATTCGTTATTTCTTCTGGACTTTCGCCACCGGGACACCTGAACCGCATCAGCAACGAACGGCGGCGAGAGGTTTACTGATGTCAAATGACCTACCCATCGCGAAATATTTCCCAATCTGGGCGTGTCTTAAATATTTCGGCCGACGTGATGCCCTCATAATTTCCGTAATCCCACTCTCTCACCTCTTCGGTGACTATGTGAGGAGGTGGGGTCGAAAGATGGTCGAAAAGCAAGTGAAAGGTCTCATGAGCGCGTTGACGAGGGGATACGAACACGAATGCGAGATTCCTTGGATCGATCAGCTCTGTATGAAACATGAGAATAATAAAGTAGAAGAAAGACAAATTTACGAACTGCTATCACACGTAATTGCCTTCGCGTGGCTCTTAATGATATCTCTTCCTCGCGGTGTCAATGGGATATCGGTTCGACCCGTCTAGAAAGTCTTGGTGTTTAAAGTAGTTTCCTGCAGATGAAAGACGCAAATTACATGCCGCCCTAGGAGAAGCGTGAATACTTAGTCATATTGGATGAATACTTGCATGCTCACCATTGAGGCTCCATTCGGTCTCGCCTGTAAGTCTCGCTCAGCTACCTCATATAAAGGACTGTATGCGCTGACCGTGACGAATAATGAACAGACGTGGTACAGGACGGGACATGCGGGACATGAGAGATAGAAGGTAACACGTCTGTCCCAATTCAGAGCTCCGAAGTCCGTTCCCGCGATTTGTAAGCTTGCCCTGAATTTCATGTTCGACGAATGTGAGTGACTCCATAGTCAGCGTTGACCTTAGGCTAACCTCTGCCAGTTGTCGAGCACTCTGGTGCTACACCAGATTCTCATCACCATGGGGTTTCGTCGATGCCACAAATTGCTTACCAGGGATTTGAGCCTCTCGATGATGGCGACAACCAAGGCGATTTTGGAGACGTCGTTACACCAGTGCAGTTCTTTATACCCCCTCATTCTCCGTGACCCACTGATTTTTTTTATCAGCTAGAGACTGGTTACTACCCAGGTAGCTCAAGTGAAAATGCACCAGTATTTGAATTGGCTAGAGTGCAATATGCTATTCCGGCACCTCTCGTATCTTTAGCTGTGTCATCTGATATGGTGGCAATGGGCCTCTCTAACAATCTTCTTATTCTCATTGAACTTGCTCATCCTGAACAAGTCACCAAACTCCAGATCATGCGGAAGCCATCTGAGATGACAATACACAAACTCTTCCTCGACCCCTCGGGGCGACATCTCTTAGTCACATCACATCAAGGGGAAAATTTCTATCTACACAAAGGGTGGAAGAAACCGAAGCCTCTACGCAGCTTCAAAATGGTCATCGAAAGTGTAGCTTGGAACAGGCCCGCTTTACTTTCCTCTATAGCGTCTATGTCTACCAAAGAGATATTGCTGGGAGGAAGGAATGGTACCATCTACGAAGCCTGCTTGGATGCGGAAGATGATTTCTTCAAGTCCCAGGAGAGATATCTTCATTCCGTCTTCACACTTCCAGAACGTCAGCCGATCACTGGAATTGACTTTGTGTATTTCCCTCCCCCTGAATCAAAAAAGGGTCTTGTAGTGGTTACCACAGCCTCTCGCATATATCAGTTCGTCGGGAATCTCGACAAGCGTTCGGATGATGCGGGTAAAGTATTCAACACCCTGTTTGCTGCCTATCAAGATAGTCCTCCAAGTATGTCAACAGTTACCTCAAAGCCCAATATTTACTAACATTTTTACAGAGTTTCTCGAACTTCCTGGCCAAACCAAACACTCTGAGCTGCACCTCTACATTCCAAACGCCGTCCGTCCGCAGTCGTTGCCAAAGTCACTGGCCTGGTTGACAGGTAAATCCACTTAGTTGTTGTATTACAACCCTGATCAAACTATGCTTTAGCACCTGGAATATACCACGGTAGCCTGAATTATACTTCGGCACCTTCAGAAGGCTTGATAGACGCTTCACAGTTAATGCCCTATCCGCAGCTTAGGTCTACGTTAGATGATCCGCCTTCTCAGGTTGACGCCCTACCGCTACCAGAAATTCCCCTTTCTATTGGTCTCACAGAGTTTCACTTTGTTCTTCTATACCACGACCGGGTAGTCGCGGTAGGGAGTTTGGACGAGCAGGTCACTTACGAAGAATTGTTACCTCTTGTTTGTCCACTGCACGGATAATGGCCCGGGTACATCTGACTCTTCTTTAATGCAGAAACCAGGCGAGGAAGTTCGTGGTTTTGCAGTAGACAACGTTCGTAATACTTATTGGGTATATACGGACTCCTCTCTTTTTGAGCTCGTGGTGGCGAATGAAGACAGGGACGTATGGAAGGTTTACCTTGAGAAAGGCATGCCGGATGTTGCCTTGCGATACGCAAAAGTATGGTAAACTACCCGATTAGCCTTATCTATTCTGAAAGAACGATGCCAGACACCCATCCAGCGGGATCATGTTCTTGCTCGACAAGCCGACGCTCACTTCGATGCAGGACGATATATTCAGTCTGCACAGTGTTATGCCCAATCATCGAAAAGCTTTGAAGAAGTCACACTGCGATTTGTCGACATAGGTGAGCGGGATGCGTTACGATACTACCTAATCTCGCGACTGGAACGCACACGGAAAACTGTGAGTGTAATATTTGCCATGCTGCCCTGGGATCGGAGCAGAATTAAATGCATTGCAGGATCTCACGCAACGTATGATGCTCGCGACATGGCTTGTCGAGTTCTACTTGAGCAAGTGTAATCAACTGGACGACCTTGTGGCATCTGAGTCGGTGTCGTACGATGTCGAAAACCTTCAAGCTGAACGCTCGTTACTCGAAGACGAGCTTCGCCAATTTTTCGAGACCTACAAGGTTTGCTAACTCTTGGTTAAACTTCCAGGCCCGCATATTCAATATATTGACAGTCGAACTTGGATCGGTCCACTGTCTATGAGTTGATCCTGAGCCATGGTCGCACTGACGTGTATCTGCACTATGCGACTGTTGTTGGAGATTTTGAACGGGTCATCGAACACTGGGTTTCAGAAGACGAATGGGTGAAGGCTATTGACGTTCTGAACCGCCAAGTACGTATTGCTTTCTCATTTCTTATGTTATTTGCATTTACAAAGGGTGTCTTTAGAACAACCTTGAGCTTTACTACCGCTTTGGGCCTGTATTAATTCGACATGCTCCCAAAGAAACCGTGGACTCATGGCTTCGCCAACCCTCTCTTGATCCATTGCGGCTAGTGCCGTCCCTTTTACAACTTCAACATATCCCGCGAGACCCCATCTCACCCAATCATGCCATTCGCTACCTCAATCATGCTATATTCGAGTCGCACTCTACCTCTCATGTGATTCACAACCTCCTCATTACGTTCTATGCCTCTTCGCCCTCCTCACTATCATCTGCACCCGAAGACGACGGGCCACTATTACGATTCTTATCCACAGCACCAGAGGATCCTATAACAGGCAAGCCTTACTATGATCTGGATTATGCTCTGCGGTTATGCATACAGAGTGGACGAACTCAACCCTGCGTACATATCTATTCCAAGATGGGAATGTACGAAAATAGTGTTGATTTGGCTTTGGAAAAAGGCGATCTCGAGCTAGCCAAAATCAACGCGAACATGCCTGAAGACGATCCATCGTTGAAAAAGAAGCTGTGGCTTAAAATTGCAAAATATGTTGTTGAAGAGAAGCAAGACCTCAAAACGTGTGTTGACCCCCACATTTTTTGGTGTATCTTGTTGATCTCGTAGCTTGTTAGAGCGATGCGATTCCTCGAGGATACAAGCCTACTCAAGATTGAAGACATCCTTCCCTTTTTTCCAGATTTTGTTGTTATCGACGACTTCAAGGAAGATATCTGTGCGGCACTGGAAGGTTATAGTGCTCATATTGAAGCGCTCAAGGGGGAGATGGACGAAGCAACCCGAAGTGCCGAATCGATCAAGAAAGACATCGCAGATCTCAAGAATAGATTTGTAACTGTCGAAGCCGGAGAGCGATGTTCGACTTGCTCGTACCCACTCCTAATACGACAATTTTATGTTTTCCCATGTCAACACTCATTCCATGCAGACTGCTTGATCGGATTGGTGAATTTGACCTTTGGAGTTTGAGCTACAAGCTGACTAATGTTGACAGATTAAGGAGTATCTACCATCATCCGCGCTGCGGAAGATTTTGACGCTCCAGACGGAACTTTTGCGTAGCTCTGCGAAAGACCGAAACATCACGGGACCCCAAAGACAAACGATTTCACCTACTCCACAGCGTACTCTCCTGTCTGCAAATTTCACCAATGCAAACGGTCGGACTGTTCCTGGCATGCCGGGAGGTGGCTTTACTCGGAACATTGTCGCAGCTAGTGACCGGTTGAGAGACCTCATCGTACCAGAATCACTCGCTAGCGTCGTGGGGGGTGTATGGGGCACAGGTGAGAACAAGAAGAATGTAGGGGTAAGTGAGGGACGGGATGCAGAGAAAGTCGAGAAGTTACGAGAAGAGCTGGATGAGTTGTTGGCCTCAAGTTGTCCACTTTGCGAGTCGGTGGTTGCAGGACTTGATAAGCCATTTATTGCAGAAGGGGAAGTGGACGATTCGTGGCAGTTATAATAAGGATGACAACTTTTAGCCATGTACTTTTTTACTCCGCCCTGCTTTACGCCTGAGCCTCGCAGCTTTCTTTGCATTCATCTGACGCTATGTAAGGAGTCGTAACTCGATTTAAGAAGATATATGTATTACCTTTGCTTTCATTTCCTCAAACTGTTGTCGCTCTAGTGCTGCCTTTTTACGCTCTGCTGTTATCTGTTTACGCCTGGGCAGAGTAAGTGACAGAACCAGCCAGGCCTGACGTAGACACACCTTGTTATTTCTGCCAGTTTTTCTTCTTTCAACTCTTGTTCCAGTTTCTTTATGGCGTCATCCTTCTTCTCCTTTTCCATTCGTTCTTCCCATGTACGAGCTTTCACACCTGCTGGCAGGTGAGACCGGCTGGTGATCTGAATGAATATTTCGCAGATCTGTTTGTGTTTGTCTGACTGCGCACCGTGTTGCAGATTTTGAGTGTTTCCACCCCTTGCCAGAGACACGACCACAAGCAGAATTGTGTAGCTCGACTGGCATAGCTCGACTGCTGAGTTTATTTACGTAAGATTATACGCCACATTAAAATACAATTTAATTTATGAAACGTTACTCGCTGACGGGATGATGGTAGCAGCACGTTTCAAGAAAGTTGCCTATACTATTAAAATCAGGTCTCGAACTGGTGCTATGCATTCACCAGTCTTTCATTTTCTGTGACATCTGGGCGAATCCCATTCCTGCACGCAGCCACTCCTCGATTTCGTTAATTCTTCTCCTGTCGACATCCTCTCCGGCTTTATCCTTTAGAACGAGGAGGACATTCAGGAAAGCTTCGTGGTCTCCTGGATAATGAAGACCTGGGTTATTTACGTCTATTAAACGGGCCACACCATCCTTGACCAGGATATTGCGAGAAAATAAATCGCCGTGTGATGCTTCGTTCTTCCCGTCGACTTCGGTCTCCGATCGGGGGAGAGCGTGAATGTCTCTTAGGCCATAAACGATATCCCGGAAGTAAGACCAACAAACAGTTAGAAGGGTGTCAATCCGTACTCCAGCCCAGGGCAGAAGAAACCCGCGTAGGTCGCCATCTGCGTCCACGACGTAAGCTATAAGCTGGACGCAATACGGACTGTGTCTAAGTCGGTTGAACATCTCAATCTGGGCATCGATCAAGGGGACATGCTCTGCCATCAAAGGCTGTTTGAAGATGCAGCGTTCACCATTCCACGTGCATGATTCGACAGTATACTCCAGGTATCGCCTGTCTTGTAAAGTTGTGAAAAGAACGTGCGGGTGATCTAATATAGACCCTGTAGGAGGTGAATGAAGGTTAAGACTGCTGAGACCCCCATACTTTGGGTTCAGCGAAAGTGATAAAGAGCCGTCGACTGAGTCGACTTCTATATAATTGAAATCGTCCCGTCCGCGATGACCGGTCTGTCTAAGGATATTATACCAGAAGGGATCGTCTAACTCGTCCCATTCGGGATCGTCACGGTTTGGCTCGTGATGGTCTGCCGATATGGTGTACCAACATCGAATACGCATGTCAAAGAGGTACGCACGGTAAGGTCGTCCCCCACCCGGTCCTCAGATCGTGACATACAATTTCGTCGTCTGACCATGCGTGCTCGACGAGGTCAGCCCCTGATATAGGCGGCAACTTCAAAGGGTTTTTGAACTTGGACATGCAAGATCTTCAGGCGCCTATTCCAATGCCGACTAGTGCACGTTGTACGCAGTGGCTCGAACTATCAGACGAGAACATCACCGTCGAGCATGTCAGGGATATTCTTGGAGCTATTTCTAATGAACCCTGGGTTGCCGCCGCTGTCGCTGACAGAACCGTGGACAATGTTGATGTACAACGAGCCTTACTCACCCTTGGCCTGGAGAGGACGGAACATGGTTCAGAACGCTCACGCAGCCAAATGCTTTCTGTGGAAGAACCTGTAGATGATGAAAATCAAGGTCTTGCAGCAGACCCTACGGTTCGGCTCAGGCATGCTGCCCTTGTTACGCATTTTGCAACACATAACGCGGATGAGCTCCTCTGTCACTTACGTGCTGTCCTACTCGAACGACTTGACCGGCTTGAGACATATGTTGAGATTTCCAAAAATATGACAAGAGAGAAACAGGAGTCTTCTGACAAACCAGAGGATGCTTGGGACGAACTGGATCCATGGGAGGAAACATCAGATGGAGACGACGGTGTTCCTGAGAAATATCCCGAAATTGCATTTTCATTATCATTATCGTCGTTCCTTCGAAAACCTCTCCTGCACACAGCACTACACTTGGCCTTAAATCTACACTTTAACGCACTTGCGACTCTTCTCCGACGACATTCCAAGTCGTTAAACGCTCACCGCCTTTCTATCCTCCAGTCCATACCAGAACATGTCCATCCTTCGGATTTTCTAGCACTTCTTCCCAGCATTGACCCATCCACAAAATTTGAGGCTGTTCCACCTAACATGCCATGGCGCCACTCCCTGGACTGGACAGAGACAGAAGAATGTACATCTGCTTTCAGCCAGCAAGGATTCGTAACTACAAGTACCCCATTATCCAACGCACACTCGGTAGCAGAGGTGTCCCAGTGGTATCGAGATCGAGTTGCTCAGACGGATAAAGCTGGACTCGTGGACATTGCTCTTGCATTAGTGCAGCACGGTGCCTCAAAAGGCGTTCCGGATCTCGATGAACTAGGAGAAGAGCTCGGACTTCTAGCGCGTCTTGTTTACGACGCGCCATCTCTTGCATATGACACTTGGGATGATGATTGGACATTGTCTCGGTGGAGGTCTCTGGCTCCGTTAGCAGTTGTGCGTGCGTATTTGAAATATTCTACTCCGGAGAGTATTGCCGACAATATTCGACGTCTCGCAATGCCCTATCTTTTTGTCCTCGAATCCCGAGCGGAACGTGCTGGAAATCCTGACTCTGACCTTGTCACACGTGTATTTTATGAATATATCCTCCAAACCGAGTTGGAGCTTGCAGCTGCCATTTTTCATTCCTCGAAACCTACGCTCTCAATATCAGAAAGACTTATTAAAAGCGACGAAGATATGGCTCGATTGGCACTTGCATGCCTATATGGCAGCGATAATCTTACCGACTGGAGAATAATGAGTCAGATATTTGAATGTCTACCAGCATGGAGTGGGGTACATCAAGATGAGGGCGATGAGGCGGATACGACCCTCCTCTCTCTGGGTGACTTCGTCACTCCGTCAACTTCCAAACCCCGGTGTACTCCACAAGAGCTGTTTCTCTTTTTCAGTCCACTTCCCGCGTCCGCTCTGTCCCATGTGCTGGATGTGCTAGATGTCCACCTCGAGTCTGGTGAGATTTTGGCGCGGTGGAACGTTCCCGCTCCGTTGCGATGGTTTCTACAGAGTGCAAATAATCAACCACAACAGCGAGCGTGGGCTACCCGAATGTCAAGACGTGCAGGAGACGGAGGTGACGAGCCAGAAAGTGAAGAGGAATGGCTGGAGCTCCTCCAGGATATGCTCAAGTTGGTTGGTGGTGGTGAGGGGGCATTGAGAGGTGCCTTTGGGTTGCTCAGCAAGGAAGATGTGGCCCGGATCTTTTTCAGTGGCCTGCTTAGTTCCGGCAGTGAGATTGATTCATTTCTTTGCAACCCGGTCTCTGTATAAACCATAATACCTTTTCACAGACTTCCAGGTAGCAAAGAGTATATTGCGAAGGTCACTCATGCCTTACCTGTCTGATCTTCAAGTTATAGAAGATCAAGTGTTGGCTTCGTCTAGAGAGTTCTACGAAAATGCCAGCTCAGGAAACCTCCACCAAGGTAACATGAAACTTGCGTACGAATGGTAATCATTCACTATACATCTCGTAATTTTATCTCTAACCCCATTTATAGCCTCAACGTAGCTGCACCATCTCCCGCAATTCAGCGAGAACGCGAGTTCATCGAAGCAACCAGTCGCATCTGTTCATTCAATGTCGTCTCTCGTCAGGGTATCCCAATTTCTCCCCTGGAAATTCGACTTGTCAAGGATAGACTTGGTCTCATTGCGCGTGTCCTTTCAAGCACGGAAGACGCATACAAGCACTCGAAAGTAATTCTTGATCTCACGTACAAGCTCGGATATCGAGACGATGTTGCTGCCGAGGTTAAGGTGCTGGCTATGCTTGCTGATGCTGCACTTCAGGCAGAGGACTTTGTGCGAGCCGCGGAAAATGCTGAACGCATGGTCGATATTGTGCGCAATCTTGACCAAGTGACTTTGACTTCGGGTAACAACATGGAGAACGGGAAGGAGACAACAGAAGTCTGTTGGCACTCTTGTTTCCAACTGGGACGACAGACTGAATTCCATGACGTCGACAAGAAATTGAAATTGCTTGGTCACGCACTCGAGCTATGTCCCCCGGAACATATGCTAGATATTCTTAGCGTCTGGCGAAAAGTTGAGGGGGAGAGCATAGTCATCCATCGAGCAAAACTAGAGATGCGCAAAGAGAACGCATCAAGAAGACGTCAGGCGCCATCTTCTGCCACTGAATCTATACGAACTCGACTGCAAGATTTGCAATTGGGAACTTCCACTGGCATCAGCGCCCCTGATGCGGCTGCTCTGGCCAGCCGTACCTTCAAAAGTGTTGCAGCAAATTTCCCTTTTTCCGTGGGCGGAAGAGTGTCCAGTGAGGAAGGACGGAGTTCTCTGCACGGAGAGAGCATTGAAAATGAGAGCTCGGGTCCTGACGTTTCTGCACACGCAAAGCAGGCCTTTGCCAGAGGTATCGGATGGCTAATAGGTGCCGACGAAGAGTAGTACTATTACGATTGAGTATTAGTGGATGATACAAAAATCCTAAGGGATGGTGGACAGTACAAAACGAGGCAGAAAGACCAGTAAAGTAAGAATAAACACGGTGTAGCAATGGACCGAGGAACAAGATATAACGTTGCACAAAGTGAGATGGGGAATTGCTGAAAAGGATTATAGGGGAGGCCATGTATTCTTCAGGGAATTTCCGAAGAGGGTATCACATATCGGATCCTCCCCCAAACATAGTTCTAGTGTTTCCGCCGCCCAGACGCGGTCTGGGACGATCTACGACGCCGACATTTTGCAGGGGTGCTCGTACCCTGCGCTCACGCTTGGTAATACCACATGTTTCACATTCGCCCGAGTTGCGCAGCTCTTCAACCTCGGTTTTGAGATCTCTGACTTGACCCTCGAGCTCCCAAATTTGGCGCTGCCACATTTTACGCGAGTTGACGATCTGCTCCTGCAGTGATGCAATTATATTGGACTGGTCCTCTCCCGGCATGGCACCTAGAGAATGAGCTGCTATGAAGCCCGAAGATGGTGTGGGTGGAAGATCAGATGCGGTGGAGAGGGAGGTTGAACGCGAATCACTGAAACCGGGTGTCGTTGGCGATGGGTAATCCCGACGCTTAAAAGGCGCAGCAGCAGCAGCAGCAGAAGAAGAAGAAGAAGCAGAAGAATCTGGAAGCGATACAGATGAAAGAAGTTCTGGAAACTTGGCACTGAAAATTGTCGAGACAGGTCGCAAAGACAATGTTTCAAAGGTTGTGTGGGATGGAGGGGCAGAAGTAGCCGGTTTGGATAAATCGGAACCTGACGTGATAGGAGGTTGAGATTCACTGGTAGCTAGTCTTTGCCCTTTGGTGGACGATTGCGAAGAGGCAGGGTTTGACGCAGGCAATGGGGACGATGCCTGTCGAAGACGAGGTGGTGACTCAAGCCTTGAATAGGCTCGCCCTTCCTCAGGCTGCGGTGAAGAGTCAGAGGGGGGGAATGACGGCGACGTCACAAACACCGAAAGGGGTAATGGCGGCGGAACACGCTTAATGTTGTGCACGCTTGAGCTTGGCATTGGAGGGACTGACGAGTCGCGAAACTGAGGGGGTGTTGACAAGGCGCGAACGGGATAATCGGGCGATGCTGACTCTTTATGGTCTCTTTCCCGTTCTTTGTCTTTGCCTTGAAATAGCTTCAAGAACCCACTTTTCTTGTTCTTCAATGTCTTTACAGGAACTGCATCACCACCGACACTGGCGCCGGAACCATTCCCGAACATCTGCTTCCCAGAGCTCGCAGTACGGGGTCGCGGATGAGATATCTGTTTCTGCTCTGAAGTGCCTGGCCGCGACGAAACATCTGGCGGCTGAGCAGGAGATGGGTTTGCACGCTGCACCTGGCCACGGAAGACATTATTGTCCACAACAACACCAGGGAGTAAACCCACACCAGCCACAAGAGTAGAGCTAGGTGTAGACCCGGAAGTAGATGCAGCTCCGGCTCCATTGATACCGCTTGGTCCTTGTCCTCGACTAGGGTTGTTCTGTGCACGAGCTCTCGCTTGTTCGAGAGTGATAAGGTTGTGCATTGGGCTCCCTGGCTGGTCTCCATACGATACCATGGATCGTACAGGACTTGAGGGTACTGGCTTCGATGTAGTACGAGTTCGTGGTCGGGAGACGGGATGTGACATCTCATCGGAGTCATGATGATCTGCAAGCATATTCCTAGAAGGCATCGTAGGAAGCGGCAATACACTTGCCGAAGTCTTTCGTACACCTATCCCTCGTGGGGAAGACGATGTTGCTGACTCCGATGCACGACATAAAGGTGAGGCTGGTCGCTCCTGTTCTTCCGAAGTCTTATGCTGACTCCCACCAGGTACTCGAGGGAATGGTGTTGAAGGTATAGATGGAACCGGGGGCAAAAGATCGGGATTCGCGTATGGGTGGACATATCGGTCAGAGGGCGGGGGAGACGCAGAACGGAGGGAAGCAGTTGATTCGCCACGCGATGAGTGCGACATATTTCGAGGACGGAAGGGATGGGTAGGGAATGGAAATGGTTCCACAGGCGATGGAGCCGTAGGACGGTCACGACCTTGTCTATCGGAGGATAGTGAATCTGTCACCGAGTGCAAGGACCGGGATGAAGAAGATAAGGTGTTACTATAAAGTGGCGCACAAAATGAGCGGACTACATAAGTGAAACCATGAAACAACGTACTGGATAGCACCATGGCTTTGGGAAGCACCGGAGAGATGAGGTCCATAGGGACCTTCCCTTCTGGATTCTTGATGCTGGTAGCGATGCAGAGAGCTCATACCACTACTACCTTTTCTACTCGAAGCAGGTAGTGAACCTGGACTACGACTCCGAGCGGTCGACAACCCGAGACCCTTTGCCGAAGACTTGTCCTGGTCTTTGCTCCTCCAGCTGCTCATCTTGCTACTGAACACCGACAAAGCATCTGTTGCGCTGCTAGGCTCTTCTTCCTCTTCCTCCAGCATTTCATCCCCCAATTCCCAAGGTGCTCTGCTAACAAACCTCATTTTTGGACCCAACATGCTCATACGGGGGTCCTCTTCTGTTTCTTCAGTAGGTGGACTATCAGCAATTGCGTCCCGACCGCATGCTACCGAAGGCTCGGGACCTGTTTGCATGGGACGTCTCGGTGTCAGGGCAGAGATCACAGATATGTCATCATCTGCAGCAGGATACAATGACTGGTCGTCATGGTCAATGGATGTTCGTGTAAAAGTGGTAACAGAGTCGTCCTCCTCAACATCATAACTTGACCGACGTTGACTGCTCGATGACATTTGGTAATCTGGTTGGGACCATTGACGGCCTCGAAACTGCGACTGAGGATTTGGCGAATAGTCGCCTCGGCTGTATATAGAAGGAGAGTCGGAACGTTGTGAATATGAAACAGAAGTGTAACGAGTGTGTGAGGCGTGTACTCGTCGGTCGAGGAGGTCCTTGACGACCTGGTCTGGAGGAGAGTTTGTATGGAGTGAAGTCAACATTACAACACGATAAAAAAAGAACAGATGGTGGTATGATGATTATACTTTCAGTGTCCCCACTGTTGGCGCCTGGAGGTGGACGATGGCAAATGGATAGGTGGGCCAATCGTCCTCCTACTGGCTGCTATTTTATTGATTGATTACGTATTATATCACCGAAATGGATTGCAGCTAGCACAGCATGCTGTGGCTTGACTGAAACGGAACGATATACCACCTAGCAACCCCCCAGCACATATATGGCAAGTCGTCTCTATTAATAATCTAGACGGCATTATTGGGGTCTGTAGTGTACCCACTAATTTAGAATGCTTTATCCGGCCAGCTTAACCCGTCTCATCCTAACTGCCACGTCAGCCTGTCATGGGCGGGCTTTATTATAAGAAAACCTCCATGCAACCTCATCTTCAACCGTGTATAGATTGGTGATACCTCTGAAATAGTATTTAAGGAGTGAAACCTGAAGAACATTGTTAAACGCCTTTGAACACTCCTCTCATGTCTGAACATTTCCACGCTTACAAGTTAAACTGCGCAATTTGACAGCTTGGACTCCTTTGCACTGTTCCTTTTTCAATCACTGAGATCTAGTCTTAATCCTTTGTAATGAAGTTGCAGCTCTGATCTTTCATTGAGCCGCTAATCATCAAGACCGTTGCCCGCAGAAATTACCACCCGTTAT
>QFEC01002845.1:0-10510 GCA_003316585.1 Gomphus bonarii | reverse complement strand
AGATGGGCCACCAGTCTAGATGGCTTTCTTGACGAACTACAAATCAACTTCAGTTCCTGGGACAAACAAGCTGAAGCTGAGATTGCTCTCAAAAAATTAACTATGCATGAAAATCACAAGGCCACTCAGTTCTTTGTGGAATTCTACTGACTCACCACGTTTGTTGACTATAACAACAACACCCTGCTTCAGAAGGCCTATACGGCCCTACTGAAGTGAATCAAGGACAGCTTGGTCCATCTCAACAAGCCTTGAACCCTCAACCAGCTCCAAAACATCATTCAATGTATCAATGTGAGATACTGGGAGAGCAGGCCTGAGAGGGTCCTGGTGAGCCAAAAAAAGAAGGAAAGTCAGACAAGCCCAAGTCAACTAACATGGACAAGTCTGACAGCCCCAAAAAAACCAAGGGTAAGGGCAAGGACAATTCTACATCCCAGCTGAGCCCACCCAAGTACACAAACAAGCTTGGTAAGGATGGCAAACTCCTTCCCAAGGAACACCAGTGATGCATTGACAATAATCTTTATCTCCTGTGTGGCACTGATAGTCATCAAGTCGCAGACTGCCTGAAATCCACTAAGGCATGAGTGATGACAACCCCTTCAACCCCCAAAGTGGCTACTGCCTCGGACACCAAGGCTGAAAGTTTGGCTAAGGCAACCAAGCCAAAAAAATAGTCCACAACTCTTTGGTCTCTGAGCACCCTGAGAGTTGCATTGACTTGGCTGGTCCTAGTAGTGAGGTTAAGCTCAATGCTTCTGCTTTATTTAATCCAAAATCTTTAATAGTTTACTTGTCTTCCGACTCTGTTCCTAGTTCTTCTGATACCCTGTTCAAATGCTTGATTGATTCAGGTTCCACTCAGAGTTTTATAGAATTTACATTCATCTGAAATCATAGTATACCCACTTGTTCTATCCCTCCTATTCCTCTGAAACTATTCAATGGTAGTATGAACTCAGTCATTACTGAATTAGTAGAAATAGCTATCTGCTTCCCCTCAGGACACACATTCTGTAAAAAAATGGACCCTGTATGGAGCAGGTTCTCATGGGACCAGCTAAGTCCATGTGGACAAGGGTGAAGGGTTCAGTCTGGTGATGGGTTGAAGCAGGAAACTTATGTTGTGTTTATTTCCCTAAGAGACAGCCCTTACAAGTAGAGAGCATGTGTTTGTGGGCTGGGTCGATGCTCTCAGACAGTTTCTGAAGAGGAGACCATGATAAGTGGCCAAGACAAACATATAGAATCTTGATAGGGACTTGTGTGGCTGTTAAGTGTGTGCACACACACCCTTGGTTCGGGTGTTCAGCTCAGTCCAATGAGCTGAGGTCAGACATGGCATCAGCTTCAACATACTTGTGTTGCGCCTATCTCCCTGCCCATGCTACTAGATTTCGACTGATGCTCAGTAGGCTTCTGAGATGCTCAGTACCAAACAATTGGAATACTAACTTAAAGACTGATAGCATATGTCTAACTTAGTCAATAATCTGAACAGAGAATACATACATGAGGACTAATTACTTATATAGAGAATGAGTTGCCATAAGATATGCAACAATGTTGCATAAGGCATGGAAATGAGAATGTAAAGTATGAATGCAAGAATAGTAATATATGAAAAGCGGGCATACATGCCCATACATGTACTGAAGGTTACCAAAGCAAAGTGAGCAAGTAAATGAGAATATAATTGAAGTGTGAGGTACTGAACCAAATAGTATTTGTAAGACTTGGAAGTCTGTAGCTTGTAATATAGTATGCTGGACTTTGGTTGGTATGACTGAGTGAACTGAGGCTTGGTAGATCATACTTTGACAGTACCTCCCTCTTAAAGGCTGAACCCATGAAGCTGGTAAGCAGAGTTTGAACCATTAAGGTTTTGGATGCCTATCTCAGGTAAGCAAATTGTTTGGGGATTGAATCTCCCAGGGTGGTCTTCCTGCCATCATTTCCTTGTCAACCCATCATCCCATGCCCCCCTCTTCTTATCCAAATATGGGCTACAAAACTGAGGAAGAAGAGTGACAGCTCAAAGCACACCAAGTCAAATGCCAACATCATCGTAAAGAACAAGAAAAGGCAGAATGTGAGGTGAAAGAACCCACTGAGTGTGAAGAATGCAAGTGTGTCAAACACTTGGAGAGGGAGCAGAAGGAGGAGGAAGAACAAAAGCAGAAGGAGAGGGAAGAGTTGGAGAGGAAGGAGCAAGAGGAGTGGGAGGACTGAGAGGCAGTTGCAAAAGCTGCAGCAACTGAGGCCAAGAAGGCAGCAGATGATGAGAGGGTGCATCAAAACACACTGAAAAATCTTCAGTTGATGAAGAAAATCCACCCCCAAAGAAGGACAAGGGGAAGCAGAAGGAGTTGCCAGTGGTGAGCACCTCAGGTGAGGGTACTGAGGTGGTACCAAAGCTGAAAGGTACATGGTCTCCAAAGGTGAGTATAAGTATTTTTTATTTTATTTTATTTTTTACTGATCTTTTATTGAAGTCAAAAGATACCAGACTGGTGGGGTGAGCCAAACTGGATGGGTCTCCCTGCAACAACTGCAGGAAGTGGGCTGATGTCTTCATTGTGCCTGAGGCTGGCATAGCTTGCACTCAGTGCAAGCTGTGAAAAGTCAGGTGCAACCTGTCAGTTGGCCACAAACATGGCAGGAGCATGATTTAGGACTTGGATGAGGCAGTGAGTAGGGGAAGAAGCCTAAGGTAAAAGGCTGAGGGCAGGTACAAGGCCAAGTGCTAGGCCGGTCTTGGTAGAGGTGCTGGAGAGGGCAGGTGTGGTCTTGGGCTGGCTTGCTCTCTCCTTTGAGGCATTCACATGCCTCTATGAGAGGCAGGTGGGGGCTGTGGAGTGTCAGGCTGAGGCAATGGAGCTGTTGGCTGTCAGGGGACGACCTATTTCAAGCCCTGAGCCAAAACAAACACAGCCTGGCCAGAAATGGACCAAATGACCTGAAGTTTTCGGCAGGACCTTCCGAACCTTCAGCACCCTCAGACCCAAGAAACAGCTTGGAATTTACCCCCACAGTTTCTGAGCTATGAACCAAGATCTGAGGTGGGAAGCTGAGGACTGAGGAAGGCTAGGAAGAGATTCACTCAACCTGAGGCCAAGTCACTCAGGCTAAGGGAAAATGCCTCAGTTCAGGTCAAGCCCTCTAAGAACTAAATACCTGAACCTCGGATCGGGTCCCAGGAGATTGGCTCCCAAGACCCCTGCTAATTGTAGAACTGGTGTGCATACCTTAAGGCCCAAGAGAAGGGTAAGGTATGCTGAGGAAGTAGAGCATGGACCATAGGTAGGACCCTAAGCTTTCCTCTTAGGATTAGGTAAGACCCCTTTACTGTACATAGAAGGATATCTAACTTAGGATTTCCCCCTTGCTAGCACTGTGTGATGCTCCACAAGTGCAACAGAGGTTGCCCTTACATTGGCTGGGTCAGTCAGCTGGCTGGCAAGTGTCCAGACAATGCTTCTTGGCTTGAGTTCAGGTTCAGGTTGGGTAGAGAATAGGAATGGGGGTGGAGAAGAGAAAAAGGATGAGGAAGGGGAAAATGAAAAGGAAGATGGGGAGGAGATAATGAAGTAGATAAAAAAATGTATAAAAATTATATTTTGTATAAATTTGTTTGAAAATTAAGTGAACTGAAGCGAGTGGAAGTGACAGAGAGAATAAGAGAAAGATGTGAGAAATGACAAGTGAGACAGGCTGAGATTCAGGTAGGTCTTAGCTTGGGTGAGCATTGTTATAAATTGGCAATTATCTGAATTATATGCATATATTCCAACACTAAAAGCCTTATATCTGAACCAATTTCAACTCTATCACCATGAAACTTTACAGAGAAGTTAAAGACTATACAAGGAGCTCACATGAATATTTTCATGATTTTAGGACTACATTTTGGCAGATACCACCCCCATAGCCCCATACCTTAACACTGAGACCTGCGCCACCATCCATTGGCAGAGGAACAAGCCACTTTGCAGAAGCACATTTTGATATAGATTCTATTTCCATATTTCCTTATGACTACAGTTTTCCCCCCTATCTATTTTCCCATACCAAAAGACCCGCACACTTGTGCATATATCCAATGTATGGCCGTATTAGGCCACCTTCCTTATTTGTTCCATCTTATTTTCAGCTTGCAGACCACTTTCCATTTTCCTTAAGTACTCAGATGTATTTACAGTTAGATAGCAATTCCAAGTAAATAAAGTCAGTCTAGAATTATCCCTACACTACTCAAATTTGAGTTACACTCGAATATCTTACTCATGCGCAACTCGAAGGTTAAGCGCCGAACCTTCGCATTTTCCTAATCAGGACTACTTCATCGCATACTCGTTGTACAGAAGACTGAAGACCACAGCTACATTCACATTCAATTCTACTTTATTTCCATATACTTTTTATATTATTCTGACTTGTGTAAGACCCACAAATTGCTGAACTGGCACTTTGGCACCCAGACTGGTTTCCCAGGATGGCGCCTAAGTGGAGGCAAACCCAGCAGTTCATTTATTCAGAGTAGATTTGAGATATCTCCACATTTTCCCTATCAAAAAATACATTTTAAATTCCCATAAAATTTGTTTCCTTCACACCTTATTTGTGCCACCATTTTTGGGATTTTAACATTCATATTATTCCTAAAAAGAATATATTTGTGGGGAACCTGACTAGTAACTTTTGTTAACCCCCTTTCAACAAGCGTGACTAAGTAAAAATGAAAAAGACTGAGAGGGGTATGGGGTATACTGAGGATAATTGTAGGATAGAAATCTGTAAATAAAATGACCATAGATAGCTAAGAAAATAGACCATGAGTCAAACAGAAAAGAAAACTAAATCATATCAAGGGAACCATGGCTCTGGCTTGGCAGGGTAGGCAGAGTGAAATTTGGCAATGATCTTGGATGCATGACCAAGTTCAGTAGTGAGCATCCAGGATGTTTCTTCATTGGTGCCTTCATAACCAGCCTAGTGGACCAGGTAAAGGAGGCTACAGGGTCTCTAGCATTGGTCTACCTTTGAGTCAAGGATTTTGGCTATCTTGTACTTGATCTCACTGTCAATTTTGACAGGTGGATGAGGTTCCTGGACTCTGTTTGGTATAACATTAGGAGTAGCAGGTTTGAGCATTGAGACATGGAAGACCAGATAGACTACCCACATATTGTCAGCAAGTGACTACCAGCTTTGGCTATGACTTTGAAGGGACTGAGATATTTTTCAGCAAGCTTCTTTGTTGGC
Source organism: Gomphus bonarii (assembly GCA_003316585.1). NCBI lineage: Eukaryota > Fungi > Basidiomycota > Agaricomycetes > Gomphales > Gomphaceae > Gomphus > Gomphus bonarii. The sequence continues at coordinate 5,242 of QFEC01002845.1, read as the reverse complement.
TGAGTAGTGTGGAAGAATTGAGCTTTGACAAAAGTGGAGGAACCAATTGCAAACTCAGGAGCAGGAAGTCACTGGGCGTTGGCTGATGTCTGATACTGAGATTGAGTGTGACTGATTTGCTCTGTCAGGGCCTAATGAAGTTGGCCTAGGTCAACAGCAAACTCATGGGCTCAGGAGGAAGTAAGGTCTCATTTGGGGTGAACTGTGAGGTTCAGATGATGTCCCTTATTAGCAAAGAAGGGAGAGATGCCAGTAGTAGTGTTCAGGGCATTATTATAAGTGAATTCAGCTAATGGTAACAGTTCACACCAGTTGTCCTGTTGATAGTTGCAGTAGACTCATAGATATTGTTCCAGGGTTTGATTTACATGTTTAGTTTGTCCGTCGGCCTCAGGATGGTAACCCAAGGTGAAGTGTAAGCACATATCCAGAGCTTTACTGAGTGATCTGAAGAAGTGAGAAATGAATTTGCTTCCTTGGTTGGATGTTATGTGACTCAGTATGCCATGTTTCAAAAAGACATGAAGCACAAACAGTTTCACTAGTTTGGCCAAGGTAATTGTAACCATAGGAATGAAAATACTTTGTTTAGTGAGTCTGGAGACTATGACCAGAATAGAAGTGAATCCTGAGGATGGAGGGAGTTGTTTGATGAAATCCATTGAAATAGAATTCCAGGGTCTCTCAGGGATCGGTAGTTACTTCAAAAAGCCATAGGGTTTGTGTTGCTGTGATTTGGAATGCATACATGTGGTGCAAGATTTTCAGAAGTTGGTGACCAAAGTTCAAAGGCCTGGCCAAGTGTATTCTCAGCAAATTAGAGCCAATGTCTTGTTCTGACCAAAGTGACCTGAGAGTACATGATCATGTTTATACTGAAGTACTCATAATCTGAGGTTATTAATTTTGGGTACTTATATTTGGTTGTCCAGCTGAAGAAATCCATCTTCTGTTTTTGTCCACCTCAGGTTCAGCTTCAGGTCCAGACTGAGATGTTGTGATGCTATGGGATCTATGGGAAGTGTGGATAGGATGTCAGAATGAAGTGTCTCAGAGTCCATGAGATGCTTGCCCAAAGAGCTAGAGTGATGAGTTGAGTCATGTGAAGTGATTCTATGAGTTGCAAGGATGTGAAGATCAGCTGAAGGTTCTGTAGGTTGATAGTTCCATAGTTGCTACCTCCCTCTTTTAGGTAGACATCCCATCATCTAGTTAAAGCATTGGGTTAGTGCTGAATTTCTTGGGATGGAACTGAATTGTGAGGTTGAATTGAGATAAATATTCAGACCAATGTGCCTGCTGATGGGTCAACACTTTAGTGGTAGAAAAATACTCAAGGTTTTTATGGTCGGTAATGATGTCTCCTGGTTTGGCCAAGCCTTCCAGATAGTGTCACCAACATTTGAAAGCCTTGAAGATTGCTAACAACTCTTTATTGTACACATTGTAATTGAGCTCTGGACATGAAAAAGTTTGGGAGTGAAAGACTACTGGATGAATTTCACCTTCAGAGTTAATGGTGGAAAGCATAGCTGCAAGAGCATAATTGGAGGTGTCAGTCTCCACAACCAAAAGTTGATCAGGTTCCCAATGCATAAGGATGTGTGCCAAGGTAAAGGCAGCCTTGAGGAAGTCAAAAGACTTTTGACAGTCTTTGGTCTATGCCCAGGGTGCACCCTAACAAGTTGGGCAAGTGAGGGGTACTGTGATATCTGAGTAGTTGAAAATAAAATGACAGTAAAAGTTAGTAAAGCTGAGGAAGGACTGAACATCTTTGACTTTTCTCAGTTTGGGCCAGTCGTGGATGGTTTGACTTTATCTTCAGCCATGGTGAGTCCGTTGGTTTGGAGGATGTAACTGAGGAATTTGACTGAATCCTTGTACCATTTGCATTTACTAGCTTTGACATATAGGCTGTGTTTTCTAAGTCATCATAATAGTTCTCAGACATGCTCTTGGTGCTGTTTGATAGTGTCAGAATAGACCAATATATCATCAATTTATGTGACCATACAATGATCTAATAGGTCACCAAGTATATTGTTCATAAACCTTTGAAAAGCCACAGGGGCATTGGACAAGCCGAAAGGCATGACTAACCATTTGTATTACCCATAGCAAGCCTTGAATGCTTTTTTCCACTCATCACCTTCAGCAATTCAGATTAGATGGAATGCATGCCAAAGATCAATTTTTGAATATATTTGAGCCTTGTGAGGAGTGTCCAAAAGGTCCAAGATGAGCAGGAGCAGGTAGCAGTCTTTCTTGGTTACTTTGTTAAGAGCCTGAAAGTCAACACATAGCTGAAGTGAGCCATCCTTTTTACAGATGAACAGGATCGGTGCACCATATGAAGATGTAGAGGACCAGATAAATCCCATATTCAGATGTTTGTCTAAAAAATGTGTGGAGAGCTTCTAGTTCTGAAGTTGACAGGGAGTACAGAGGTGGATGAGGCATCTTGGCACCATCTTCCAGGGTGATCTTGAGATTGTAAGGTTGATGTGGTCCTAGAGTCTCAGCTTTAGCTTTGCTGAAGACATCTGCAAAGTTGTGATACTCTTCCAGGACATTTCTAGGTTGACCAAACCAAGATGGATGGAGTGGAGGAGACCTTAGCCAACTGAGCCAAAGTAGTGTTGATGGCTCAAAGGTCGAGCCAAAAAACTTGTAAGCCTTCTAGCTTGCAAGCACATGCAAATGTGGCTGCATTAACTAGGGCTATATGTGGAGCTTCTAGCTTGGGGGTGGATCCAGACTCAGGTGATGGTGAGGCAGCAGGAGCCAGCTTGGCCGAGGCATTTAGGATATCCATAGACTCCATAGAGGCAGTTCAGAACGTAATACTGCCCAATACCCAGTCAATCAACAGATTGTATTGGATGAGCCAGTTGTGTCTGAGAACTACTGAAATGGATGTATCTAATGATGTGACATAAAATTCTATGGAATGTGTGTGTCCTGAGGGGAAATGGATAGGTATTTCTATTAGTTTGGTAATGACCGAGTTCGTACTACCATCAAATAGTTTCAGAGGGATAGGAGGAATAGAACAAGTGGGTATACTATGATTTCAGAAGAATGTAGATTCTATAAAACTCTGAGTGGAACCTGAATCAATCAAGCATTTGAATGGGGTATCAGAAGAACTAGGAATGGAATTGGAAGACAAGGAAACTGTTAAAGAGTTCAGATTAAATAAAGCTGAAGCATTGAGCTTAACCTCACTACTAGCACCAGCCAAGTCAATGCAACTCTCGGGATGCTCAGAGGCCAAAGAGTTGTGGACTATTTTTTTTGGCTTGGTCACCTTAGCTGAACTTTTGGCTTTGGTATCTGAGGCAGTAGCCACTTTGGGGGCCAAAGGGGTCATCATCGCTCATGCCTTAGTAGATTTCAGGCAGTCTGCAACTTTGTGACTGTCAGTGCCATACAAGAGACAAAGATTATTGTTGATGCATTGCTGGCATTCCTTGGGAAGGAGCTTGCCATCCTTACCGAGCTTGTTCACATACTTGGGTGGGTTTGGCTGGGACATAGAATTGTCCTTGCCCTTGCCCTTAGGTTTTTTTGGGCTGTCAGACTTGTACATTTTAGTTGGCTTGGGCTTGTCTGACTTTTCTTCTTTTCTTAGCTTGGAAGGACCCTCTCGGGCCTGCTCTGCCTTCCTCTCCCAGTATCTCACATCAATCCACTGAACAATGTTTTGGAGCTAGTCAAGGGTCTGAGGCTTATTGAAATGGACCAAGCCATCCTTGATTCACTTGGTAGGGCCGTATAGGCCTTCTGAAGCAAGGTGTTGTCATTGTAGTTGACAAACGCAGTGAGTCTGTAGAATTCCACAAAGAACAAAGTGGCCTTGTGGTTTTTGTGCATAATTAGTTTTTTGAGAGAAATCTTGGCCTCAGCTTGTCTGTTCCAGGAACCAAAGTTGATTTGTAACTCATTGAGAAAGCCATCCAAGTTGGTGGCCCATCTCAGCTCAGTTCAGGGATCACTGGTGAGATATGGCTTGAAGCATTCCAGTGCAGTCCCTTTGAGGTAGAAGATCATGTAATTGAACTTCTGCCTGTCATCAGTAAAGGAGTTGGGTTGCATCTGGAAATTCACGTTGCACATAAAAATGAAGCTTTTGAGCTTCTTTGGGTCAGCCCCATCAAAAGGGTCTAGTTCCCAAATTTGGGCAGTCTGACCATCTTGGCATTGCTGCCAGGTGGTCCTACCAAGCTCTAAGATTGCATCAAGGAGGTCCCAATTGTTTGCAGGTTGAGGGGCAGCTCTGGGAGGAGAAGCAGCCCTAGGAGGAGGAGGAGTGAATTGTAGAACAGAAGGATCTTTGGGGTTTGGAGACCTCAGTTGGCCTTGCTGAATTGTGTTTGCTCCTGTCTGGGTTGTTATCATATTTGTTACTGCCTTGCTTGTATAATTCATCATCGATAACCTCTCCAATTTGAGCAGATCATGAGGGCAACCAAGAGAGTGAAGTGAGTGGGCCAAAGTGTTATGACTGAAGCAGAGAGGTGGGGTAGAGGACATTCCACATGCTCTTTGCTGTAAGACTGTAGGGGTGAGCTGACTATGTTCGGCTCATGCAATAGCTCTAGTACATGGAGGCATATTGTTTGAGTAGTAGTAAGAGACAGGAAGATGATTGGTTCAGATTATACTATTAAGTGCATGTACACATGCCCTTGGTTCAGATGGTTCAGCTCAGTCCAATGAGCCAAGGTCAGATGTAGCATCAGCTTCAATGAACTTGTGTTGCACCTATCTCCCTGCCCATGCCACTAGATTTCAGACTGATGCTCAGTAGGCTTCTGATATGCTTGGTACCAAACTATTGGACTACTAACTTAAGGACTGATAGTGTATGTCTAACTTAGTCGATAATCTGAACAGAGAATACATACATGAGGACTAATTACTTATATAGATAATGAGTTGCCATAAGATATGCAACAACATTGCATAAGGCATGGAAACAAGAATGTAAGATATAGGGGTAAGAATAGTAAAATATGAATATGAAAGGTGGGCATACATGCCCATACATGTACTGAAGGTTACCAAAGCAAAGTGAATGAATAAAAGAGAATATAATCAAAGTGTGATGTACTGAACCAAACCAAATGTACTTATAAGACTTATGAGTCTATAACTTGTAATATGGTATGCGGGGACTTCGGTTGGTATGACCGAGTGAACCAAGGCTTGGTGGATCATACTTTGACAGTGGCAATTA
>QFEC01002830.1:1778-15590 GCA_003316585.1 Gomphus bonarii | reverse complement strand
TCCCTATCGACCCCTTCTCCACCCACTTCAATAACAGCTACCCCCATCACTACAACAGGTCCACTCAATCCAGCCAGCAAAGTCTCATCCCTCTTCAATCCTTCCCCTTATCTTCACATTGGTCCTTTGAGCCAGAAGACATCAGACAAGTCAAAACACTCCTTGACATACCACCCAAACCCAAACCCATTTTATCCCTTCTCTGGTGGAGGCAACCCAAGACCTGTCAGCCCTACAAAGCTAGGAACCCATTACTCCTAGGTGCATCCCTTACTTCCTTTACATTTGAGGGATTCACTGGGGAATGGGGTCACAACACCATAGGGGAATGTGCAGAGATCATATGGTTTGAGAGATGCAATGTTTTTGGCCTCACCTACTCCTTCAGACTCCCACTGTATCCTGGAGTGGTGATCAAATCAAGCACAACCTCCACCCTCTCCTCATTTTGGAGAGCCCTGAAATGGTATCTTGGGGGATGTTTCCATTGAATCAATCTTCCCCAAACCCATTTGAGCCAATACTTCTGGAAGGGGTGGTAGTTCACTCTCAAGGTCCATGTTGAGATGCCATGCATTGAGAGGGGGGTGATGTCAGGGTTCAGTTGGAGATTGCTATCAGTTGTTGTTTCTTGTTTATGTCCTTCTATAACTTTCCATGACTTTCTGGAACCTTCCATAATTTTCCATCATCTTCCATAACTTTCTGGGACCTTCTATCACTTTCTATCACCTTCCAGAACTTTCCATCACCTTCTATGACCTTCTGTGACTTTCCACTAGGGTATATAAGTGTGACTGGTGTAACAGTTACCCCTCAGCTTGATCTCTGAGGATTACCACTACACCAGGTGGAAAAGCATCTTATCAGCTCATTAAATATTGGAGTATCTTGTTGTCATGACCTTGTCAATAGTGTTGCCCTCACAGAGATATACATGAATCTCAGCATGTCTCACTTGTCATTTTTCACACCTCACTCTTAGTTCTCTGTCCCTTTCAGTTTGCTTGATTTTTCAATCAATTTTATACAAAAAAAATTCTTTTATACATTTTTCTATCTACTCCTTCATTTTCTCTTCATCCTTTTCTTCATCCTCATCCTTATCTTCCTCATCTTTGTCTGACCCAACCTGACCCAAGCCAAACCCTTGCCACTCTGACACCTCACTACCATCTAACATCCATGACTGGATGCTTACCAGCTGGTCTACTGACCTGGCCAATAACTCCAGCATGAGAGCCTGCCTCTCCACCAGTCAGTTCTGTGCCTCCAGTGCTGAGGCAAGGTGGCTCAAAATTGAACTCACCTGCTTGGGCACCTGTACTGATGCCCCTCCTCTGCTGGGCCTAAGTGCCTCCACCTGAGGCACCTTCACCTTTGGCCTCTTGGCCAACCCTCCCTTCCCATCCTCTCCCTCTGTGTCTGTCAAGAGGCTATGGCCTCGCTTCTGGCCACTTGAGAGACTGCATCTGACCTTGTGCACCTTGCAGGCCATGCAAGGTGTGCTGGTGCCCAAACCAATGCAGTCTTCTTCTTGCCTCTTGCACACCTTGCATGGTGGCCCCTTGGTTTTTGACTGAGCCACCAGCTGCTTGCCTTTTGGCTAAAAAAAATTCAAAAATATAATAAGCTAAATATATAAATAAATAAAAAACATTATACACTCACTGGGCAAGGCATCTTCTGTGCCTCAGCCATCCCCAGCCCCCTGCTCAACCCAGCCTGTGGATTGTTGGCTCACTTGGTCATTTTCAGCTTGGTTGCCAAGATTTTATTCAAGGCCTCATGTATCTTGATTGCATGGGCCTCTTTGTTGTTTTTGGCTGGCTCAGTCACATCATCTTCAGCCTGTGGCTGGGCTGGTGGGATTGTTTGAGCAGCCCCTGCTACTTTGTCCTCAGCCAGTTTCTGCATAGCCTCTTCATTGGGTTGCTTCTTGGCTGAAACTTGGGCCTCATCCTTGACCCTCTTCTGCTCCCAGTTCTCCTCCTCCTGCTTCTTTTTCCTCTTATCGTCCCCCCATTTCTCTCTTTCCCTCTGCTCCTCCCACTCCTGCTCCTCATGTTTGGGCTCCTTGTGCTGCTTGCATTCCTGTTACTCACATTCTTCTCACTCCTGCTTCTCTTTTTCATCCCAACAACATTGATACTTGACTTGGTGTGCCTCAAGTTGTCGCTGTAATTAAGAGTGGTTTTTAGTGTGAGGGTGGTTTCTACGTGAAGGAAGATGTATCTGGAGTGTGATACAATTCTGATATGATGCTATATGCTATGTGGTGGATGAGTATCTGTCTAGGAGTCCTGGGGTAGTCTGTATGGCTCTTTAGTGCCTGTACCGGGAGGTCGGCTCTGGTAACTGTGTGATTCATAAATTCAATAACAAATTGTTATTTATCCTGTGTACTCAAAAGAATGTGAGACACTTCTTAAGGTAACTGATAACTTCTCTGAATATTTTCAGGTCTCAAATGACGAGCCTTTGATGGGAAATGTGGTATTGATGTAAGCAAAGCGCCGGCAATGACAAGGAGCGATTATTGCTTGGAGGGCAAGAAGAACTGACTTTTCACTATCTGCTATGCTAGTTCTTATACAGAGTTGCAATACTAATGATTTGTGAGCAAAGAAAGAAATAAAACTGCATTGGGATAGATGTGTCGAGTCCCTGTGCTATACGTATCACTACGTCGCCTATTTTGCTGTCCGTTTCCGATCAGTAGTCTTTGAAAATACTTGAGTCTTCTCTTTGGTATGTATCCTTGTGTTTCTGATTGTCCTGCTGATCCCTACCACCTGAACCAAGGGTGTGTGTGCATGCACTTAAAAGGTCTATCCAATGTCTCCCAATGAGCAAAGAGAACTAAATGCATTACAAGAAAATATAAAGAGTCATCACATTCAACCCTCTAAATCACCAATGGCATCCCCAGTCTTCTTTGTAAATGAAAAGGACAGCAGCCTTCACTTTGTGCAAGACTACAGGAAGCTTAATGATATAAAGATCAAGAATGCTTACCCCGTACCTGTAAGGGCAACTCTCCTTGGTACTGACAAAGGAGCCTATAGCTCATCAGATGCTAAGGTAGAGGGGATCCAAAGGTGAGTATCTATTAGTGACAGCTATTGGTAGTTTAGTGTACCTAGGGTAGAGGGGATCCAAAGAGGACAGGGTGAGGATCCTCTTACCTAATCCACTAACTATATAGCTACTGGGCATATACAAACATAGGAGAATCAATCAATAATAGAAAGTAAGAAGGGGGATGGGATAGGGGGTAAATCATATAGGAATTAAAGAGAAATATAAAGGAATAAAAGAGAGGAAAATGGGACCTAGTGGTCATCCCCTGACACTACCCCTTGTACCAGATTATAAACAAGGTTGCCACTGCCAGGGCCAAACACTTTACAAAGCTAGATGTCCACTGGGGATACAACAATGTGGGTATAAAGGAAGGATATGAGTGGAAGGCAGCCTTCCAAATGAACTGAGGTTTATATGAACCTCTGGTAATGTTCTTTGGTCTCACAAACAGCCCAGCCACCTTTCAAATGATGATGAATGAAATCTTCAGGGAGCTCATTGATGAAGGAGTTGTAGTGGTGTTCATAGATGTCATACTCATCTTCACAGAATCCCTTGAAGCCTATCAAGAGAACATGCAACAAGTCCTTGAAATCCTTTGCTCCAACAACTTATACTTGAAACTGGAGAACTGTGTATTTGAACAACTAGAGGTGGAGTACCTTGGACTTATTGTCTCAGCAGGGAAGGTGGTGATGGACCCAGTGAAGGTACCAGGAGTATGCAACTGGCCAATCCCATGCAATGTCACTGAAGTGAGATCATTCCTTGGATTTGTCAACTTCTATTGTTGATTTGTGGACAACTTCTCTCACATTTCCAAATCCCTGAACAACCCTACCAAAGCCAATACACAGTGATCTTGGGAACCAGATGGACCAGAACGAAGTGCCTTTGATGAACTTAAATGCCTCATCACCTCTACCCCTATCCTTGTCCTCCCAGACCAGACCAAGGACTTTTACCTAGAAACAGATGCCCCAGCATATGCAACAGGTGCTGTACTATCTCAACTCTGTAATGATAGAAAATGGAGACCGATTGGCTTTGTCTTAAAGAGTCTCTCAGACACAGAGCATAACTATGCTATCCATGACAGACTACTGGAGGAAGTCATCAGTGACCATGGCACTCCCAGTTCATGCAAGAACTAAATAACCTATTAGGTATTGAGGTTGCTGCCTCCACAGCCTATCACCCACAGTCTGATGGCCAAATGGAATGAGTCAATCAGGAGATTGAGCAATATCTCTGACTCTTTGTCAATCAATTCAATGTCAAGATGACTGGTTAGAATGGATCTCTCTTGCTGAATTTGCATACAATAATAAAATTCACTCCACAATGCAGACCACCCCCTTCATGCTCAACAGTGGTTAACACCCAAGACTTGTGCTAGAACCAACCTGAGAAACCCCATTAGAAGTATTGGATGAACTCACCACCCACATGGAGAAGGCCACTAATGAAGCATGCTCTGCTCTGTCAAAAGCTGCAGAGGACATGGCATGATTCTATGGCCTGCACCATCAGACTACTCCCACATACAAGATTGGTGATAAGGTCTGGCTAAATGCACAAAATATTACAACCACTTGCCAAATGAAGAAGTTAGATCATAAATGGTTGGGTCCTTACATAGTGAACAAGGTCATATCATGGAATGCCTATAGCCTCCAACTGCCACCATCCTTTGGTTGCACCCATCCAATCTTCTCTGTTAACCTCCTACATCCCTACCAAGAAGATCCAATACAAGAATGACATGCTCAACCTCCCCCTCCTCCTGTTATCTGAGATGGAGTTCTCGAGTATGAAGTTGAGAGGGTCCTAGACAGCAGGGTTCATTGAGGGAGGCTGGAGTATTTAGTGCACTGGAAGGGTTACAGAGTGGCAGATAACCTCTGGGTACCTGTGAAGGATGTCTCTGGAGCAAAGCAACTTGTCACAGAGTTTCACTGATAGAACCCTGAAGCTCCCCAGCACATCTCAGCTACTCTATATGCTACCCTCCCCTTTCAAACCCTAGAAAACTTCACTGAAACTCCCAAATGACATCTCTTCTATTGGACAGAAGGAAAGAACCTGGCATGCAAGCTGCATAAGGTGTGGTGTAGCCTGTGAGTGGGCAGGAAGTGAGGGAGCCTCTTTATAGAGGACTCAGATGAAGAGGAGGGGGATGAGGCTGGGAAACTGAGGGTGAAAAGGCCAAGGGTGGAGGTGAGGGCCAGCGCAGGACCAATATCAGTCCAGGTCCCCAAGTGAGTGAATGTGGTGGTGGGCCACTGTCAAAGTAAAATCTACTGAGCTTCAGTTTGCTCAGTTGTACCGGCCAAAGTCCCCATGTACTAAATAACAAGTCCCTGACTTACAAGTCACAAGTATATGTTTGGTTTGGTTTGGTTTGGTAAATTCCACTTCACTCTATTCCCTTTTATTCATTTGCTTTGCTTTGGTATCCTTTGGTACATGTATGGGCATGTATGTCCACCTCCCTTCATTCTTTCATTTTGATCCACATTTCTTACATTCTGGTTTCCATGCCTTATGCAATGTTGTTGCATACCTTATGGCAACTCTGTTTCTATATAAGTAACTAGTTCCATGTAAGTATTCTCCATTCAGATTATCGACTAAGTTAGACAAATATCCCCTGTTTCCTTAAGCCCTTCATCCACACTTGGTACTGACACTCTTGGGTACCTGCTGAGCATCCTTCAAAACATAGTGGCACAACAGGTAGATAGGTGCAATGCAAGTACATTGAAGCTGATGCTACGTCCATCTCAGCTCATTGGACCAAGCCAAACCACCCAAACCAAGGGTGTCAGTGCATGCACTTAACAGCACCTTGCTAACTCAATGGTGGGACAGAACCACCTTTTAGAGAGGCTGGTGAGTGCTATGGAGCTCCTGGCTGGGTCAGTAGACTGGCTGGTGAGTATCCAGTCACAGGTGGATCCTGAGGCAGTTTCACAGGAGTGGGATGGGTTTGGTTTGGTTTGGTTTGGTCTGGGAAGGATGGGGGTGAAAAAGAGGATGATAATGAGGAGGAAAAGGAATGAAGTGAGGATGAAGGTGAGACTATGAAGGAGTAGAATGTAAATTATCATCATTTTTTTTATAAATTTTTTTGTTTGAAATCAGAGTGGGACTGAAGTGAAGCGAGGAAGAGAGAGTCTAAGAGAACTAAGAGACAAGTGTGAAAAATGAAATGTGAGCTGTGCTGAGATTTGGGTGAGTCTCTGTTCAGGACAGAATGACTTAGAGAGAAAGTGGATGGAAAATGATATGACAGAGAACTGAGAGAGTATTTGGGGTTGGACTTAGAAGATGTCAAAGTATGATTTACCTAACCTTGGTTCACTTGGTCATACCAACTGAAGTCCCCATGTATCATATAACAAGTCACAGACTTATAAGTCATAAGTGTACATTTGGTTTGGCTTGGTACATTCCATTTCTTCATATTCCCCTTATATTTGTTCACTTCCCTTCAGTACCCTTCAGTACATGTACAGGCATATATGCCCACTCCCTATGTTTTACTTATTTTAGTATCCATTCCTTACAGTTTGTTTCCATCCTTATAAAACCCTGTTGTATACTTTTTGGCAATGCAGTTTCCTATATAAGTAGTTAGTTCCATGTATGTATTCTCTGTTCAGATTATTAACTGAGTTAGGCATATGCTCTCAGTCCCTAAGTCCATCATCCAAATGTTTTGTACTGACAATCTTGGAACCCTACCAAACATCTGTCCAAAATCCAGTGGCATATATGGGTAGATAGGTGCAATGCAAGTATGTTGAACCCAACACCATGTCTGCCTTGGCTCATTGGACCAAGCCAAACACCCAAACCACTGTGCATGCACTTAACAGTGTAATCTGAACCAATTATCTATCCATCTTTTATTACTCTCACAAACAATATGCCTCTTTGTACTAGAGCTATAGCATGAGCTGAACATAGTTGGCTCACTCCTATGGTCTTACAGCACAGAGTGCATTGCATATCAAGCACCCTGTCTCTCCACTTTGGTCACAACACTTTTCCCCATTCACTCCACTCCCTCAGTTCCCCCTCACTGTCCTCTCAAATGGAAAAGGTTATTGATGATGAAATAGAGTATGAGCAACAAGGTGATAGCAAATATGAAAATAACCTGGACAGGAGTGAACACAGTTCAGAAAGACCAACCAAGGTCCATGAACCTGAAGATCCTCCCATTCCACAAGTACCTCCTCCAAGGACTGCTCCTCCACCCAGAGACACACCTCAACTGGCAGCCCTCCCAGGTGCCATGAACAATTGGGACCTCCTTGATGCAATCCTGGAGCTTGGTAGGACAGCAAGGCAACATTGCCAAGATGGCCAGACTTGTTAAAAATACCAGGAGAAGAATAAAAATCATAAGTTCCTACACATTCACACTACCAAAACAGTAATAACTGCACCTGTTTCAAGCCTTTAAGAATGAAACTTTTCAGCGAGATTAAAAACAATACAAAGAGCCTTCAGGAATATTTCCATGATTTTAGGACAACATTTTGGAAGACACTATCCACATGGCCCTGTACCTAACTCTGCAGGCCACAACACCATCCATAATTGACAGGACTAATGACTGCTTGCTTGGCAAGCATCCTTTTCATATGATTCATTTTCTTATCCATTCCAATCTTCTATTTTCCCCCTATGAAGTTTTCCCATATCAAAATTCCCACACACTCACGCATATACCATGCATACAGCCACATTAGGCCTACTTCCTTTATTTCCAGATGACAAAGCTTTTTCCCATTCTCATAAATAGCCAATGTATTTACAAAGAAAAACAATCAATTATAAATCAAAAATCCCCCCCAAAGTTCTTAGCTTTCATTAGACTTTGAGTTACACTCAAGAATCTCATCCATGCCAAAACCGAAGGTTAAGCACCAGACATCACAGTTTCTTATTTAGGACTACTTTACCACAGACTCATTGTACAGCAAAACAAAGGCCACAGCTATGTTCCCAGAGAAATCTCCTTTTATTCCATACACCTTTCATATTATTTTATCTTGTGGAAGAGCCACAAATTAGCAAACTGGCACTTTGGCACCCAGACCAGTTTCCTGGGACAGCACCTAGGCAGAGGCAAAACCAGAGACTTTGTTTGGGTAGTTTAGCCATAACTCTAGAGATTTCTCATCGATAAATATCATCCCCATTTTAGTCATATTTTCCCAGCTGTTCTCTATATCTCACTGTAGAATCCACCCCTATAACCCCTTTCCCAAACACCTAATCTGTAACATTTTACAACAAGACTGCTCAAATATGTGAACCTGACCCCTTTGATGGGGCTGACCCAAAGAAGCTCAAGAGCTTCATTTTTTTGTGCAACATGAATTTCTGGATGCATCCCAACACCTTTACTGATGATAGGCAAAAAGTCAATTACATGATTTCCTACCTCAAGGGATGGCACTGGAATGTTTCAACCCATATCTCACTGGTGATCCCTGAACCAAACTGAGATGGGCCACCAATCTGGATGGCTTTCTCAACAAGTCGCAGATCAACTTTGGTTCATGGGATGAGCAAGCTGAAGCTGAGAGTGCTCTCAAAAAATTAACTATACACAACAACCACAAGGCCACTAGGTTCTTTGTGGAATTCTACAGACTAGTGGCATTCATTGATTATAACAACAATGCCCTGCTTCAGAAGGTGTTGTTAAGTGTGTGCACAGATGCCTGTGAGGGCGACTGTCAGGGTTCAGTTGGAGATTGCTGTCAGTTGTTGTTTCTCATTTATGTCCTTCTATAACTTTCCATAACTTTCCATAGCTTTCCATAACTTTCCATCACCTTCCACAACTTTCTGGGACCTTCTATCACTTTCCATCACCTTCTAGAATCTTCCAGAACCTTCCATCACCTTCCATAACCTTCTGTGACTTTCCACTAGGGTATATAAGTGTGACTGGTGTAACAGTTACCCCTCAGGTTATATAGGGTTTACCAACGATAAATACATATAAGTCTCACCTGATGTAGTGGTAATCCTCAGAGATCAAGCTGAGGAGTCACTGTCACACCAGTCACAACCCTATGATGCTTATTACATAATCAAGACGTGAATGTAAATGGGAAAAGATCAACTAAACCCTGACATCACCCCCCTCTCAATGCATGACATTGTGGCATGGGTCCTTGAGAATAAACTACCACCCCCTCCAGAAGTTTTGGCTCAAATGGGTCTTGAGGATGGGTTCAATGGAAACATCCTCCAAGATACCCTTTCAGGGTCTTCCAAAATGAGGAATGGGTAGAGGTATAGTTTGATTGGATTGTCTGTTAGATCCTAGGTTCCCTCCAACAAATCTCTGCCCTTAGCACCCATTTATCATTCATCTCTGTGCTCCTCTGGATTGATCTCAGCCCTCTGGAGAGATCTCTATCCTCTGTCACACTCTGCGCCACAGACAACCCCCACATGACCTTCACATACTCTGTACTCCGTCTCCATCATTTCTCCCACGTAATCAATCTGATACACAGACCTCCATGTCACTCCTTCTATTACCTTCCACGTCATCTTCTAGTATGTTCTATAGTTCCACATGACCACGTCTCTCATTTAGCATCCCTGCATCCTAGTATAGTAACTCCTCTGCATTCAGACAACCCTGCTCCATATTAATCCCACGCTCCAAATGTATTTAAACCTCCATGTATTCGTAGCTAGTTCCCTAGTTTGAATATCAATTTAGTCTTACCTCGTTACCTCCATTCTCACTCTGCAACCTCCACTCTGCAACTCCAGAAATTCAAGGACAAGATGATACAAGAGGGTGCAACACATAAGTTGAAGCCAAGTCCTCTTGACTCCGTACCCTGGCTTGAATCAGCAGTTTGACCACTCCAGACATCCTGGACAAGATGTCTCTAACTCTGGACTTAACAGTATATTTGAACTCTCACTCTTTGTCATCTACGAAATGTAGCACTCAAAGCAATCTACAAGCTGGTACCCTTGGAACCATTTCAGAAGCATCCGTATGCCATGTACCTAATGTCCCAGCCATGCTCCCAAGTACTCACTCACCCCCAACACCACTTGTTCCTGAAAACCCCATACAAGCACTTTATCTGGACATGTCTGATCCACCCAACACACCCTCTTATCACAACCCTCCACAATCTCCATCCAATCTGTTCCTGGCCCCGAATCCTCTGAGAGCATCGTCATCAAATTTGAACAATGTCCCCAACCTCACTGAGGCCATTACCATGCTGGCCAACAACTTGTCATCACCAAAGAAGTCCTCACCATGGACCAAAGTCCATGAACCAGACACCTTCAATGGCTCCAACAGTCGTAAACTCCAGCCATTTTTGGTTCAATGTAATCTAAACTTTCATGACCATCCTGATGCTTTTTCCTCTGACAGTGCAAAGGTCACCTATGTACTGTCCTACCTGAAAGGAACTGCATTAGACTGGTTTGAACCCGCCCTTTCCTCTGACATTGATCCCTCATGGATAGACAATTACTCTGAATTCATGTCAGAGTTGAAAGACAACTTTGGACCACATGACCCTGTTGGTGAAGCAAAAGCCGACCTCAAAACCCTCCGCATGCGTGATGACCAATAAGTCACCAAATACCTGGTTGAGTTCAACTGCCTCACCACATGCATCCATTGGGGAGATGCCACACTCTGCTGCCAGTTCTACAATGGACTTCTGGCACAGATCAAGGATGAAGTGGCCCGCGTTGGTAAACCCAGCACATTGCATGAACTTCAATCCCTTGCCCAGTCCATCGATGCCTGCTACTGGGAATGACACTCTGAAGTTGCTTGAGAAAACAACTTGAACAAAACCTTGGACCGCCACCAAGACAAGGGTAAAAACCCCGCCACACCGTCAATGAATTCTAACAACAACAAGAAGACATCAAACAACAACAACGGCAACAAATCCAGAAACTCCACCTCCAACAACAACAACACCTCAAACTCCGCCAAGAAGAATCCAGACCTAGCATCAAAACTAGGAAAAGATGGTAAACTGACTTAACAGGAGCAACAACCCCACTTCAAGCAGAACCTCTGTCTCTTCTGTGGCAGGACAGGTCATGTAGCCAAGGAATGTCCCAAACTGACTTCCTCCACTACAAAAGGACGAGCCACTTCCATGATGGACAGCAAATCATCTGACAAAAAGAACTCCAACATGAAGCCCACAACAGAGTCAAAAAACAACTAAGCAGCCCTCCAACTCTGGCACTAGCTGAGGGCTGCGTTGATCCCCACAGTGCAATAACGGAATTATATCACAACGTGTCTGCTCTTTCCAATCCAAACTCCTTGACTATATATCTCACCTCTGAATTAATTCCTAATAAAATCATCAGTACACTTATTGATTCTGGATCAACTCATTGTTTCCTAGATTCTGTTTTTGCATCTAATCACCAACTCTGTACCCATGATATCACCCCAATTCTGCTCCAGCTGTTTGATGGATCAACCAACTCAGTCATCCGCAAGGCAATCAACCTTCCAGTTTGCCTTTCTAAGGGGGAGGAACACTCCGTTATGTTTTTTGTAACTTCACTGGACTCCAGCTGTTCTGCAGTCCTTGGATACAACTGGCTCACCCACTACAATCCGTTGATTGACTGGGCTTTGAGCAGTATCACATTCAGTTCTCCATCTCCAGCTGAGTCCATGGTGCCACCTGAGCCAGCAATGTCAGTTCCACACTCTTCTGACCCTCCATCTCCATATCTGCTCATTGCTCCCAAAATCGCATTGGTGAACACAGCAGCATTTGCCTGCATCTCCAAAATGGATGGTATGCAAACCTTCCAACTACTGATTACAGCATCTGACAAGTTAGACTCAAATGATGTTCTGGTTGATATGACTGGTGTTCCAGAAGAATATCATGACTTCACGGACATTTTCAGTAAGGCCAAAGCTAATACAGTGGCTCCACACAGGCCATACGACCTCAAGATTGAACTGGAAGATGGAACATCTCCTCCCTTTGGTCCAATCTATTCCCTCTCTCAGAGTGAACTAAAAACACTTTGAGAATTTTTAGATGAACATGTCTCCATGGGTTTCATCTGCCCCTCCAGGTCCCCCGGAGGAGCTCCGGTCCTGTTTGCCTGTAAAAGGATGGCTCTCTTCAACTCTGCATCGACTTTAGAGGACTCAACAAAATCACAAAAAAGGACCACTATCTGCTCCACAGGGTTATGGACCTCCTCGATAGTCCACGTAAGGCCTGGATATTCACAAAAATCGACCTCCAACACACTTATCACCTCATTCGAATCTGTGAAGGTGACAAATGGAAAACTGCCTTCAGAACCAGATACGGATCATTTGAGTGGTGTGTAATACCTTTTGGACTCACCAATTCCCCCACAGTGTTTCAATGCTTCATGAATGACATTTTTTCCAACCTCCTTGACATCTCCATCCTCATTTATTTGGACAACATCCTCATATACTCCAATAACCTAGATCAACATAGGAGACACGTTCGAGACATACTCCAGCAGCTCTGGTTGAACCACCTGTATGCACGCGCAGACAAGTGCTTCTTCCATGTCAACACCATTGAGTATCTCAGATATATCCTCTCACCCAATGGCCTCACCATGGTCGACAACAAGGTCAAAGTCATCCAGGAATGGCCTGAACTGCGAAAAGTCAAAGATGTGCAGTCCTTCCTTGGATTTGCAAACTTCTATTGCCATTTCATATTCAACTATTCTGATCTTACTGTTCCACTAACTTGTTTGACCCACAAGGACACTCCATGGGTTTTTATGGACGCATGCTGGAGTTCATTCAAAACCTTGAAAAGGCCTTCACAACCACTCCCGTGCTCACCCATTGGATCCCTGGGTCCCCACTCATCGTCGAAACTGATGCCTCCGACTATGCACTTGCCGCCATCCTATCGACGATATCTCCAGTTGACAACAACATCCACCCAATCGTGTTCCACTCCTGGACCTTCACACCTCTGGAACTAAACTATGACATTCATGACAAGGAACTGCTTGCGATTTTTGAAGCATTCAAGTGCTGGCATCACTACCTCGAAGGCTCCTCAGAAGCAATTGACATCATTACAGACCACAAAAACCTGGAATATTTTTCCACAACCAAACTCTTTACTCAATGTCAAGTCCGTTGGTCAGAATACCTTTCTCAATTCAACCTTGTTATCCATTTCTGTCCCAGATGACTCAGAGCTAAACCTGATGCTCTGACAAGACAATGGGATGTCTACCCTAATGAGGGAGGAAGCAACTATGTGACCATCAACCTGTACAACTTACATCTAGTATTTACCTCCAAACAACTCATCTCCTCACTCCATGCTACATCCTTATGCTTCCCAGTACTCCATGCTGCTATGGTCATGGACATCGACAGGTTGCACCTAGACATTAAAAGTGCTCTCTGCTCTGACTCCATCATCTCTGCCCATCTTGACAATCCCACAGGATGATGGTCCATAGACTCTGAAGGATTCCTCCTCTTGGACAAACACATTTATGTCCCTGATGTTGGTGACCTTCAACTCCGCATACTACAAGACAAGCAAGATCATCCTATATCTGGACATTTTGGACAGAACCGCATGCTCAAACTCATCCATAGAGACTACGTTTGGCCTGAGCTCCGTAACTCCATTA
>QFEC01002824.1:0-27775 GCA_003316585.1 Gomphus bonarii | reverse complement strand
ACTGTGCTTGCCAAACCACCACGACGCGTAAGCTGGTCGAGGAGACCTCACTTGAAGCTGGACAGCGTGGCCTTAGGGGACACGTAACTGAGAAAGGATGGTGGGTCGGAGTGGATCCTGGTGTGCGAGCCAAATTCACGCATTTTATTCTTCTTCCCGTGAGTACTCGCTATTTATTTGTTTTACGAGTTGATATTCAAGGGGACATTGTTAGCATGACACGCTCTCCATCGTACGCAGCAGACTTGTTGAGGTCAGTTATGCCATTCGTGTAAGTCTTATCGCTGGCTCCCTTTCCTCCGAAGTATCTGTTCTACTTCCTCTTCGTATCATCAATAATCTTTCAATCGATCCCCCTCCAAGCTACCCTTCCCCCTACAATTACCCGGGGGTTCATGCTCCCGTGCCTCCTTTACCCCTGGCCGCAGTCGGCTTCGAAACTGCATCCTGCAATTCAAAGTATAATGCGAACTTCCCAGATGAAAAGAAAGTTACTATGTCAGCAGATCTAGATGGACCGGCTTCCCCATTCAATGAAATGGTCAATCGCGGCGGTGTACCCACTTCTGATTCCGCTATTGCAAGTGCTCTTCAGGGAGGTGTTCAGTCTCGCCAAAAGTCTCGGATCATGTCAAGACTCGAAGGAAATATAGATATAGACGGCATTGGGCACTGTTCACCTATTACTTTATCCAGTGGCACTCAGAACGACGCACCTGAAAACTTGAGCTTTTGCGAGATCCGAGAAGATAGTGACGAAGATAAATTTTCCGGGCACAGTGATGGAGACGACCCGATGGATGAGGAAACCGTGGACGATTTTACAATGGAGCTCCTTAGAAACCTCGATTTTGACGAAACTGACTGTCTGCTTGGATCATCAGGAACGGATGAGCACGAGAGACATGATTGGAAGGCCACCTCTTCGGAACTTTCTGAAACAGAATGTTATCGCGATAATGACCCTGAGAGAATCGCATTTGCCGAGACATCAGCCAGATTGATGGAAAGTCGCAAGTTCACGTCACCGAGATTGCCGAGAGATTTGACTGAGAAAATCAATGCGATCACGGAATCTCGATCCATCGTACGGCCCAGGGCACCACCACCACGTGCTCTGACATCAGCAGACGAGTTTCAAAGGCAGGGGCCCGTTTGTAACGCCATTTCTGATCGTGGGTCTTCTTGGGAGTCTCGTTCCATTGTGCCCATGGCACCACCACGTGCCCTGACATCAGCAGACGAGTTTCAAAGGGGGGAGCCTGTTTGTAAGTCTTTGGAAGGTCACGCATCCAGAAATACCACCGATGAGGCTCAAACGTCTAAAACCCGGTTCTCGCAGCGGGTGGAGAAACTAGTAGCGGCACAGCGTGCAGCAGCAGCAGCAGCAACAACAACAACAACAGCAGCGGCAGCAGCAACAACAACAACAACAGCAGCAGCAGCAGCAGCAGCAGCTACTACACTAACAAACACCGATTCGGCGGAACACGAAAGAGCTCTCCTTGTCAACGAAGGCGCGCACACGCACAACAATGTAACCAATCAATGTTCGAGTCTCGTGGATCCACAGCTTTATGCACTTGGGTCATCATCAAGATCACCTTTTGGGTGTTGCCCGTCGTCCGTTACATCATCATCAACTACTAAAATGGTGATGTCCGACAGAACCGCTGCGATGGGGGCGGCATCATTTTCTGGCACCGTGAGATCACGCATTGCCGCCCTCGAGGGTCGCGCCGTTGTGGCTGATCGCAGGGTCGCTAAGCGGTTTTTGACCGGGGTGCCGTAACTTTGTTAATATTATTGATATATTGGTTTTTACTTAATGGACGATACACAAATGACGTGTGCGGGCCTCTAATTTTGCCAGCGCATGTCGGGAAGGCAACCATGTCATATTGTGTGGTTCTCACGGGCACTAGGTGGGCACGCAGCGATATCTGTGTAATATTTTATGTGATAATACTGTAAGGATACATCGAGGGGACGTAATGCTAAAGTATAAAATGGTTCGGAGTGATCACGAGGGGAGAGGAAGGGAAGGGAAGGAAAGGGAAGGGAAGGAGTAATCAAAGCTCTGAGATAAGCCTGGACGAACTGTTGAATGACTGATCCTAACTGCAAATATAAATTATTGAATGGTGCGACCAGGCCCGATTGAGACGAATGGATAAGTAATAGATAGAAATTTTTTTTTAGAGAGAGAGAGAGAGAGAGATGGGCAGGGTTGCGACAAGTTTTGTCGGTTTTTACCAGTGACCTATTTGGGCACCGCAAAAACCGATTTCGAGCCAATCGTCAACACCGTCGACGCGGGGATTTCCGCAGAGGCCGGCGAATCCGACCTTGTCGTACACCTTGGCTGCTGCCGGATTGTTGTGCGCCACGTACAAAACAACCCACTGCTTGCGCTGTGTATTAAATAAACTGAATTGCGGTGCGGAGTAAGTCTAGGGTCGGGATTGGGCAACAAATCGATGGATGCTTACTGCTTGCAGACTCTTCGAACGAGACGTTCGGCACAGCCACGCTTTCTCCATGCGGGGGAAGTGTATACTTTGGAGATGGTCGCGACGTTGTCGCTGTTGCGGGTAGTGGCGACGAGACATGCCAATTCGGAAGAGCCGTTTCGGATGACTTCGTGCACCCAGGCAATTTTGTTGCAGACGAGGTAGGTTGCTTCCTTCAATGCAGCAGGATCGTCCAGGATGAATGGGTCCTGCATCAGTCAAATGAGCGCCGGAACATTGTTTTTTTCCCGACAAGTGGATCACATACAGCATCGGATGCGAAACCCTTGCACAATGCAGCCACCTTGGGGATGTCATCTTCGCATGCGAGACGGAGATTGTAGACGCAATCGGAGGGCAATGTCTGTGAGCGGTCGATGAACGATCTCCTGGAGCAGTGCGAGAAGCGTGCGGCGTAGTAAGGCTGATCTTCGAGCTCGACGCCGGTTACGTTGGACCACGCTTGCGAAAATGCCTTGGCAATGGGTGCGGGGGCGAATATCGAGTACACTCTGCTTGCGGGAACTGAGGCCTGGAGCTCGGTGGCCAGCATGGCTACGCGGGGGGCGAGGAAGGCGGGGGTGAGCGAGGACGTGGGGAGGGTGGACACGATGAAAACGGGGTAGGTGCCCATTTCCCACTGGACGCAGCTGAGGATAAATTCGAGCTGGGGTTCGGCATTGGGGGTGAGTGTGGTTTCGCAGGTGATCCACAGCTGGCCAGGAATGTCCTCCTTGTAGAGACTGGCTTGGGCGTGGGGGAGGATGACATTGGCGGCACGTTCGTGTTCGCGGAGAGCTGCCCACACATGGGCAGGGATGGAGCGTACGGAGGTGTAGGTGGAAAGATAGATGCCCAAGGCAGAAGTATGGGCAGGCTTGTACTGAGCGAGGCCAGGCATGGTTAGATATAATTAGTGTGTTGGAAGAAAAGTAGGGAGGAGTGAGGAAAGAGGGGCAAAACAACGTGGGGTTTATAAGGCCGATGGATAAGACAAGGCCTCTGAGAGCGATGCAGACTCATTGGATCTAGGAATCCGGCGTTGGTAGCTATGGAATGAGGACGTGTGTCCAGAGCCCTGTTGGCTATGCCAGTATCCATCACCTGCCTTGTTGGGAATATCGACTTGAGCTGTGAGCGCAGAGCGCAGGGAGTCATGTGGTAATTACAATATTCGAACAAGTACACTTAGTGAAAATACAGAAATTTATGCTCTGACTCAGCGCCTCACAGCCGCAGGATCTATCGGCGTATAATTACGCACGTGTTCGCATCAGGGGCCGCAAAGGGATGGCTCGCGTTCCTTTGATTACATCTCAAGCCCCGAATTGGAATCCCTTATTGGATCTAGCACCGACCAAGCGCACCCGCCGTGCACGACTCGCGATGCTCCTCAAGCGCCGGCTGGCGGTACCTCCGGAACAGGCCTCGTCGCGCAGATCCAGCTCTCTCTGATGCTTCCAAGCCCTGTGGCGCTACGGAGGTCTGCATACCGAGTGCCGAACACGCCCCAATTATGTGATATTGTCTATCTAGCACACTGCTCCTCCTCTAACGCGCGCTCTACAACACTCAGCATCGCCAACACCTTTTCCTCGTTGTGGCGTCTCCCAATGAGCTGCATACCGACCGGTAGTCCAATGGCGCGCCCCGGATCTTCGTTCCACTGATGTTGCACAAGAGCTTCTGTCTTGTTGCGAGCCGGTCCGAAACACGCTTTCAACTCAGTCTCTTCTGCAGTGTATCTCCCCATGGGAAACACGACCGCGGGATAGTCTAGCAGGTTCCAATGCGATGTGTAAGTCCATGATACAGTAGTATCGTGGGGAGGTGCCAAAGTCGGTGCCACGGGGGAGACAATTCCATCAACAGGTCGACCAGTGCACGTCCGTGATTCGGTGAGATTCCAGTAAGCCAGGGCATCTGCTCGGAAAGCATCTCGGGCTAAATTAAGCTCAAAGATCTCGTCAACAGCATACGGCTTATCCCTCGCATGAGAAAGAATCCACTGGCTCTGCGGAACTGCAGGTTCACCGGATGACGCTAGAGTGTCGAAATATTCCTTTCCTGCGTCAAGGAGATAAAGTTGGGTCTATCACCGTGTACAGCCAAATCAGCCCTACGACCTGAGACCGGGTTTTATGACTCACAATCAAATCCCATCCTTCCTGGTGCTTTCGGGGAATCCAGTCGATCACTTCATGTCCAGCGCTAATCAGAGCGCGCTTGATACGAGCCAATGCTCTTGTCAACGGTGGGTGCGGCGCAACGACACCGTCGTCCCACACCATAGCAAAGCTCAATTTCGGTGCCAATCCGAGGCCGTTTGCCACGTCAGTCTTCCAAGGCATTTCGAGGAGAGGCGCTTCAAGCAGCCAGGGTCGTGCATCTAGCATTACCTGGCAGAACAATGCAAGATCCCGCGCTGATCTCGCCAGAGGTCCAAGCACGCCAACAATGCTGAAATCAAAAGTATCAAGAAAATGGATCTGATAGTGACTGGTTAATAGACTCACGCATCCATGCCATCATGAGATCCTGGTGCAAAACAAAAGAAGAGAAGTCTATGTTAACGATGATGGACTGGAACAGAACTTACCTAATAAACCTGCATGTGGAATACGAGCAACTGAGGCCTTGAAGCCATAGAGCCCTGAATGCGCTGCAGGCAACCTCTACATTTCTGCGAATGAGAAATCTAGGATCTAAGAAAGGCGAAGTCTCACAATGCTACCACCGATGTCAGTACCTAACCCCAGCGGGCTTCCTTTCATAGCAATCAGCGCCCCTTCACCGCCACTGCTTCCGCCCGGTGTCAAATCGCGGTCATATGGATTCAATGTCCGGCCCCAGACGTTATTGTTAGTCTCCAGTGACTACTTATAGCAATTAGATCCAAGTAAGGCCTGATTGATGCCGACGCACCAGTAATGTTTGGGGGTTGGCAGTCTTGACATAAAATATGGCACCGGCTTCGCGGAGGATTCGCACAGCCACTGCATCGTTATCAGCTATCCGTTTAAATGCCCAGGAAATATAGCCTGTGTTGGCACGCAAAAAAATTAATCTGCTATGGTTCCAAATTGCCAATATATGGCTTACCAGTAGAAGTATCATGACCCTTCATTAAAATATGGTCCTTGATGGTAACAGGGAGACCATGTAAAGGTCCGACAGGCTTCGAAAGGTATCAATCAGTCCTTTCTGTAGCCAAAAATAATAATTTAATCAATATCAACCTTCCCAGTCTGTTTAAGATGTTCATCCAACTGCATCGCCCGCTCGAGAGCTTCATCGAAGAAGATCTCTGTCAAACAACTTTGCCAACCCCCAAAAGTCCCATCAGCAATAATACATTATTGCAAAACAAAATGAAATATACTTCGTAAGATCTTGCGCCACGGTTGCTACCTAAAGAAAGCGGTCAGGGGCTACCTCCGAGATAAAAGTATATAACACACTTTACAGAAGGCGATGGTAACTTCGACTGCGGAATAGTGACTATTACGAAGAGCGACTACCAAGTCAGTTGCGTCCAAATGCACAATCTCCCGCTCGCGATTAGTGAGCTCCGACAGGGGGAGCGCAGACACATCTTTCATCGTAGCTGGAACCGGCTCTTTAAGCCGCCAATCTTGGCGAGCGGTCAGGATTTGCTCCCGTTTGCTTTGCTTCGCTATCGCTACTTTCTTCCACTGCAGTTGCTCGACAGCAACGTGAGTGGTGCCATTCGCGAGCCCATTGGTGGACCCGTTCACATATCTCCCGTTGGCTTGTCGTTCTGGAACGGGATCCCGCATGTCTGATAATGGGGGGGTAGAGTGAGGTTCTTACTTCGTAGGATCTGCAGTCTTTATATTCTATATCACATCAGACCCGAGCGGCAGGGATGGAGCTGAAAATAGAAGTACATAGACCGGCACACCACATTTGAATGCCACAGGCGGAAATAAAATGCCTCCGTGGAGGGTGGCGGTGGTAGGGTTACGTGGGATCATCAGCTACTCTGAGGATCACTGAGGCGCCATCGTGTCTGAAATCAGTTACTGATAGCGAAGTTGGCATATTATCCGAGGAGTTGATGGCTCGATTTGACCAAGAAAGGATTTGTAGTTTGGCTACTTGAAGCGGGGGCGGAGATTGAAATTGTTTGTTCATGCTTTTTAACTCTATCCGAAGCAAGACGACTCGCAAAGTCGCGGACGCCTTTGTGTTACAACACGTGTGTGATTTGATCATACACTTACTCGAACCTGACTTGTGATGGCAGCGTCTTAGACATCAACCACCTAACCGCAACATTGAGGTACAGCTTCTAGCCAATGTTGAAGGGTTGGGAAAATCAGGTTAGGAGATCTCAGGATTTTCTGATGGACTCCAATACATCGTGGTAAATTAGGATCAATCCAAAGCGTCGCTCCTGGGCGGATGAGATCGGTCCTACACCCCCAAAAGAAAGCAGTGTACCACCTAAAACATGCCACGCCTCAGCTTCCGTCAGTTGTGGCTCAGGAAACCGGTGTCTGTCCTCCTCTCTTACTAAGAATGGTATTGTCACCTTATTCAATCCTAGATGGTTCTACCTTCTCAGGATGAAGTTCACTTCGCAAATATGAAAAGCCGGCTCGAAACTCTGGTTCCGCTTGTTTTCCGTAGGCCCCTCAGCATCTCAACTCAACGTAGCTTGGCACGTCATTCGGCGATAGGACAAGCCATACAAGGATCAGTGACACTCCAAGATATTACCCAGCGTTTGAATGATACCTATAAATTGTCCCTGGTCCCTCCAGACGCGGTCCTTACGTTCCAGGAGAAAAACATGAAGGGGAAGATCAGAATAACGGGATCTTTCATCGTCCTAGTTCATCTTCGATCGGGAGATATCATATCTCTCACAGTCCAAGTGGAGCCTGAGAAGACATCCACCGAGCAGGCTCAGGGTCGTATAATTGTGGAGGGAGTTTCCCAGTAGCCTCACTCGAGACGCATGTTCATATGTCCAACTCAATGTCAGGTGGCAGAAGACAGTGAGACTTCCCGACACAGCTCCCAATCAAAAGAACATGCTAGTGATGATGTTCCGTGAGAAAAGATTGGAAGTTCAAAAATAAATACACTCGGAGGATGTTTGACGATATCGGGACTCTTACCAAATAAAGTCCTTTAAACCGAGAAGGGCAGCGATGTATTTATTACCTAACTGATCTCGGTTCACTTTAAGTTCACCGAATCACGACGGAACAGCGGACGCAAAGCATAGACCCAATCGTACAACACATCAGATGTTTGGAAAGAAGATATCATATCGGAGGAAACGCGTACGTGAAGTATGTGCATGTCAAACGACTTAATGCTGAAAGTTACACTAACTTTTAGTGAGTGACACTATCCAAGCTCTCGTTAAATTCCAGGATAAGGGCAGAAACCCCTTACTCATGAAGCTCGAATGTTCTCAAGCATAGGGAGAGCGCTGTATCTAGCACCATTTGGCACACAGCGGAAACCTGGAAGATGAAGGGGGTGAAGGTTACTACTTAGCTGATCAAGGGGAAAGCGGAGAATGTCATTTAGGCTTCAGACCTCATGGGTAAAATTAATAACTCACCCTGGCGTCTGTAAGGGGAAAGGACCACTGACGCCCATGACTGTCCATTCCTGGGCGGCAAACTCGAGATGGACTACGACTCTCTTCGCCGGCAAGCTAGAACATTAGAGTTCCTCTTGGACTCAAAATTAACTGCATACTCTCGTGTCGTGACTACCATAACGAAGGATGGAAACGACATTGAGTCCCGTGGCTCAGCAGAACGGTGGCAAGACCTTGAGGCTGAAGTCGAGGACCTTCTGGAAAAGGTGAGTAGAGAACCACATGCAAATCTGAGTGGATCTCATATGTTCGGCCACTTCTGTAGCTTAACGAAATCAATGAAGGGATGTCTACGTTGCTTAATAATGCGGATAGTCCGCCAGCACAAGCCATGCAGCACACTGTACAGCGGCATCGTGATGTCCTAAGAGATTACAAACGGGACTTTTCCCGGACAAAGGTGTGAGGTCTGATCAAATTATCTTCTCGTTATTACTACTCACAATCGCATAGACCAACGTGCAGACCGCCATGGACAGGGCAAACCTTTTGACGAATGTTCGCAATGATATCGAGTCCGTAGTCTCATTGGCAATACACAAACTAATATTGATTGTGGTCTTCAGTGCTTATCATCGCTCTTCAGCGGCAGATTCTTTGTTGGCTGAACGAGGCCGCATAGACGGTTCTCATCGAATGACCGATGACCTACTTGGGTGAATATTTATACCATGCGCTTTAGTTCGACAACGTGGATACTGAATACACTGCACAGGCAAGCATACGCTACCCGTGATGAGTTTTCCAGACAACGCTCTTCTTTAGTGTCCATTAATGCACGAATGAGCGGAGTCTTCAGTAAGTGGTCGTATTAATTTCACTCTGGCGTCTTTAAACACCCATTTCTTTCTGTTGCAGACACACTTCCTGGGATTGATTCCTTGGTTTCGATGATTAAGACAAGACGACGGCGAGACACTGTTATCATTGGTTGCATCATCGGACTTTGCATTGTTTTCTTACTAAGTTATATGTCGCGTTAGTTTATCTGCACCCATGATGAAAAATAATCGAATAATAGTCGAGTAGACTAACTCCATTATAACAAATTGAGGGCTGGACAGACTTATGATGTCATACAATGCAAATGGTCACAACCATGGTCCTACTACCATGCCATGCCTGACAGTAATGCCATAGATCGTAGGAAAGCAACTACAAAGGTCGACCGGGCGTATACCCCATCCAGATACCTTTATTCGTACTCCATCTTCCCATTATCAAATACCGCTACTCTAGGCTCGTCTTCAGCTGATAATAAATGAGTTTTCTGGCAAACACTATCCCAACAGAACAAGTGTGCTGTCTTTCGTATCTTTAGTTCGTGTTTTCCCATCTGGGATACACCACCTTTCCACCTCAATTACCGTAGGGGTATATGCTCAAACTTGGGCCGGGCTTTCTCTATCATATCGACATTTATCCCCATAAGGACTTAATTTCTGGACACATGTTAATGGGAGAACTTCTGACCCGGGACAACGATTGGGACGCAGTTCAGGAGGGGCAAGGCCAACTTGATGGGTGCAGCGGAAGAGATCCGAGTGGCTGTTTCTACAACTAGTCGGGACATAATCGGCGGTAAACATTGATATTGGAAAAACTGCAGAAGTTCTGAAAGCTGCCGAGTAGGTGGTGGTTTTTTTTTTGAATGTATCGCGGCTTCACTTCCGCATGACAGGGAGAATTGCCATTCTCGTGGTTCCTAGTTCCCTGGACGGTGCCCAGCTTCAGCTTCAGCAGATGGATGTGGAGTATGGACCAAAGATCTGACAATCAAGTAAGTGTCCAACTTTGATGTATAGGATTACTTCCCAACTCGATCATGGGCGCATCTCATAATTCTGAATATATCGTGATTTCAATTCATCGTTATATTGCACAAGGCTATGAGACATCCTGTGGTAATCACTGGCATTTCAAAGTTTGCCCTTGTTGCGCTTAGCAAGCTCGGCCCGAGGGGGAGGCACGCCTCAAAAATCCTGTGAAAAAAAGTTTGAAGAACGATGATGAAGTCCTGCCAATGCGTGATGTAAGAATGTACACCGTATCCCCCTCATTGTGAATCAAATGATCTAGATTCTAGTGATAGCTGTGCAAGTGGCATTTCGAAAATGACACGATCGCGTACTGCGACATGGAGGGGGTTGGGTTGATACAGCCTCTAGGCAACTCCGGAGCAATATTTTGGCCACGTATACAAGGTTTATATATGGCTTAGGATTTGACCATCATAATGGCACACATGATGAATTTGATTAAAACAGGGTGGGCTGAAGCTGTGCAATGGCAGCTGCTATGATATTGATTATGATTTACACTCTGGAAAGATTTTTTTTTCCCAACTGTGCCCAACCCACTAGCATCAGCAATATTAATTCTCATACGTAACGAGATAATGATATCAGATTGTTGACGTCGTGCTCTCATCTCCATGGCACATAGGCCATGACCCAGGTACTGATTATATCATAACCTATTGTTTTTGGAGCGAATCCAGAGTGCACAAGTTAAGCCAATGCGGAGAATCCCTTGAATCTAGGTTCGGGATGCAAGGAAGAGGAGTCCACAGTAGCAAGTTACCTGAACAAAGTGGCAAACGGAACCCTGCAAATGACTGCGGGAGATGAGGTTGAGTTACGAAGTGCGATTATATTTATACCTTCGTGTGGTCAGCATAGACGAATGTACTAGAAATGGACATTTCACCTGCCAAAGTATACTGCCTACCCTATATCAGCCAATATCAGTGTTTATCGCGTGTGTTGGAGTTTGGGCTACAGGCAGTGCGTCACAAGTCACATACGGTCACTGAAGCCGGAATTAGAGAACAAAACGTTTGGTACATATATTAGCTAGAGTATTTACAAAAAAAATTTGTCGGTCATTCCTTCCACCCTTATCTGCGTGTCGAATCTCAACAGTGTGTAACCTCTTCCAGTATTGTAATTAACAGGTGAGGGTATGAGTGGGATGGGTGGGAAATAACGGAGAGCACAAACTTGATGAAGATACATATATAGACTAGTCGCTTGGCAAGGAGAACTAAAGGCAGTCAAAACTTGTGTTCTCAATCGACATCATCATGGTGGAATTTTAGAAATAAAGGTAAACAGGGGACTGTTTTGATGAGTGGTATGAAGTGGTATGAATCAAACGAAAAATGTTTGTGTGGATTACAAGAAGGGGTGTGGAGACAAATGTGACGTGACATCGTGACAACCCGCGTTATACCTCTTGAGTGACTATCCGAGGCGACTTCCTGTGCGCATACATCCTCGAAGTACTGCAGCTACTGCATACAGAAGGTTGATTTAACTGCCGTACATTGAAACAGTGTATTATCCATATTCCTCGTAGCCGTTCGACATTGACTACAATTTTTACAACAGATGGGCCCTTTACTTTTCTCAACGATAGATGTCACCCGGCAAGGTCGGTTATCATCAGTATAGGCTACACGGCCATCTTTAATTCTAGTGACTTTGCAGCCTTCTACCGAACTTCCTTGTCAGCCGCGATTGTAAATCTCAAGCCCATCGTTCCAGGGCGTAAGTCCAGCATATACCGATGCTGGAATCCTTGGATGAAGCATAACCTTGAAGACAGATGTACTCGTTATTCCAACAAGGCCGGCAGTCAGGCTTGCTGATCTGACACCGGAAGAAGTCTCTTCCTTGTTTTCAGCCGTCCAGAAAGTCGGAACGGCCGTGGAGACTGCCTATAAGGCAGATGCCTTAACAATCGCCTTACAAGTTTATTAAAAAATCATTGACTGTTGCCAGGACGTGATACTAATTTAGTTTTATGTCAGGATGGCAAGGCTGCAGGGCAGTCGATTTCACATGTGCACGTGCACGTCCTTCCCAGACGTTTCAAAGGGGACAGATTTGAAAACGCTAATGACGATATTTATCCTTCCATTGAAAAGTCAGAGGCGGAACTTCCCCATGACCTGCGGATGCATCGATCAGGAGAAGTCGAACGTCTTAAAGTCGACGCTGATGAAAATCGACAACCAAGGACCCTCGAAGAAATGGAGAAGGAAACACTCTGGCTGATGTCATTCTTCAATTCAGCTTAGTCCTTATAATCACCATACACTATTGCAATAACAATTTAATGGTGTGTGATCAAAGGTGTGACTTGAATATTTCAGGATTGCGTTGTGGTTTAATTATCTTAGAATATAAAAGGGTGTGCTGCGATGCAAGAAAATACCACAAAAACTGCCCATTCTATCTCTCCCATGATTTGCTTGTTGGAAGCTTCGACGAAATCCTCAATACCCAGCATCAGATGCTAACGGCGTCGTGCCCCACTAGGGCCCCCTCCTAGAATCACCATCTTCTGACTTCGTCCCTGCTTCCGCCGTCCAGTCCGCTGGAGTTCATGCCAAGCAACATCCAAATCCCATTCATCATGCCTTTCTTCCTCCCCCTTTCCGGCCTGCGGCGGAGGGCGAGAAGATGCTGGTGCGTGTAGTGCGGAAGCGAAGCTCTGAGTGCCCCATGCACCTGCGGACTGTTGTTCTGAGACTGCAGTGGATTCTTCCGGTTCAGTCACACCGTCAGGTCGTGCAGTCGACCAATCCGGGACATGAGGTAATGGACTAAAACCACCAAGTTCACCCCATTGCAATGCATTGCCGTACACTCGCTCCTTCTCCTTTTCTTCCGCCCGCCATTTGGCACGATCATCTTTCTTCTGTTTTTCCTTCCGCTTGGCTCTACGTGTCTTTAACGCACCTTCGAAGTTCTTCAAGGTATCCGCTCCGACGACCGATTCAAGGTTGGCTTCGATGAAGACGACATCTGCGCCCTCGGGCAATGCAAGGTATTTGCATCGTTTCCGCAAATCGTCGTTGACGGCGCCTTCAGAAACTGCCTCTATTTCTACGTTGATATCATTTGGGAAAGATGCATAGTTGTCAAAATGAGAAAGGAGAATGCGGTTATCAAGTGGATGAAGAAAAATGGGAACTCCAGCAGCAGACTGGAAGTAGTAATATGTTGACGTAGATGGGGGTGGAGGATTGACATTACGACGTGGTTTGGCGGACCGATGAACACCGTCCCGAAGATCTGTCAGCTGAGAACCCATGGGTTTCACTGATAGCAATTCCCGGGGAATATCCTCGCGTGCTCGCAAGGCTTCTGCATCCTTGGATAACGCCTCCTTTATCTTGGCTTCTCGACGTTGTATTTCTTCCAAATCTCGCCGTGCTTTGTCCACCGCACGCTGGAGTAATACTGTGTCCATAGCCCGAGCATCCTCCATCTGTGAGTGCACTTTGGTTTGAGCAGTATCTACGAAGATAAGACTTAATTCGTCATTCATACTCTCAAGCAGTCGCCGTTCCTTCTGAAGTTCGATGAGATCGGTTTCCAGGTGAGCCAAGATATATGATGGGGTAGCGAGCATGAATTTAGAAAAGGGGAAGACATCTGGAAGAAAATGGAGGGGAGCTTGATGTGGGGAAAGAAGATCTGAAGGCCAAGTAGAAGATCGTGGGAGAGCGAGAGTAGTAATCTGGGGGCGTTGCATTAGACGCATCCGTAAGGTCCTTCGTGTCGTAGCCTGCGAAAGTTCCACTCCTGTTTCCAGTCCACTCGATGTATCCTCCCCTGCGGTTGGGTCAAACCATTTAACGCTCTTCAGCTGCTTCTCGTTCACGGAGTCGAAGCAGATTGGACAGCGAATCCATTTATCGACAGCGGAAGTGGTCAGATAATGTAGAATGCACGGGAAACAAAACACCTATCCGTTAAGATAAGGATAGGGATCAAGTCGATCGGCTCAATGGATGACACTCACATGCCCACACTTTGTCATTCGTGGCGCAGTTGGCGGCGAAAGGCAGATCGGACATGTCGTTATGCCTTCTTCATCTTGATGTGCGCCAGCAATAGCACCTGCAGAAGTACGGGGAATAATGACTTGCAACACATCTTCCCATTGAAAGAAACTACATAAATAAAACTAAGTGTCGCGGGCACCCAAACTAGTGTGTGGTGGGTTATATCAGCTTACATATCTGGATCCGCAAAGTGGACGGTGTAGTCTCCAGAAGGCTTCATCACAAATCGATACTGGGCGTTCACAAACCCTACGCAAAATAACGGTATCCCCCAGGTGGGAATGAGGTCATCGCTCATCTAATGATGGCTGCTCACTCTCTGTGTTCCGGCCGCCATAGGCAGCGTTCCCGCCGGACTTTCTGTTACTCCTCCTGGGCCCGGGAGTATGAGGTTGTCTGGGTGGAAGTGTGAAGTTCAGCAGGTGGTTGAGAGATTGATTCGAAGAGGACATCTTCGCGCCTCGCTTGGAGCTAGGACTTGAGTTGGACAAAGGTCGGCTGACCGTTGCTGTGGACATATAAGAGCTGATCAGTAGGGCAGGGAAGAATCGAAAACCAGAGTCGGAGACCGATACGCCACACTGGGGTCGGAGCTGACTCCAACCCTTATGTAATTAGGGTAAGTACAGTAGTCTAATAGTCTAACAATGTAATAAATTCATAATATATCACCAATTTCCTCCATAAACTTTTCATAATCGTCCTTGCCCTTTTTAGATTCTGGCATGTCCAACTTTCGCTTCTTGGCCACAGCTTCACCAGTTGCCGATTTCGTGGTCGGCGCAGGAAAATTGGTTTGCAAGGCCCCAAGCAAGTCAGGCCGTGCAGCGATTCCACTTTCTTGATCACCTTCGCTAGCTTCGGGAGCAGCGTTGATTCGACTGGAGGATTTTCCAGAAGGGTTTGTGGTACCTCCTGGCTTCTTCCGTTTGAGAGAAGAAGGTACAAACGCCGTACTTTCCTTTTTCAAGTCTCGGAGCTGTGCAGGTGCTGAGATCGTACCGGCATCGCTGGACAAAACAGATTGAGGACGAATTTGATTCGAGGGCGATTGGGTTGGTATTATGTCTTGAGTCGGTTTATCGGGAAGCGGATGACTCATGCTTGCTTGCTGGGCACGGTAGGCCTGGAAGGTTTGATGTGGGACAGAAGTGAGAGGATCCTGGATTGCACCGTCAGATTGAAGTCGTGGATGCGAGGAATGAGATGTCCATCCTGGACGATGGCGATCAATTCCAGGAGGAGGCGGAGGCGGAGGCAGGTGGAAACCTGGAGGAGGGTAAGAATTTGTAGGGAATGAGGGAAATCCGCTCATCGGTGGCGGCGGGGGTAAAAAGTTGGGGGGGAACGGAGGTGCATTGATTTGTGGAAGATAATGGGATTGTATTGGAGGTAGAGGTGGAAGTGGCGGTAAAGGTGGTGGTGGTAAAGGTGGTGGTGGTAAAGGTGGCACTGCGCGGCGCGGGTGTGAACTAAGGATAGAAAGAGAGAAGGACAAGGATACTAACGTTTAGAGGGCGGAGGACCCTCCGGCATTGGGATTTCGTCGTCCGAATCCTCATCTTCAGCATCTTGAGCGAGCTTGGCAGAGGGTGGGGGACCAAGCGGCATTACGATTTCATCGTCGGATACTCCTAACATATCGGTTAAAAAATATTCCAATAAAAATCCATTCGAACCTCACCTTCATCACTTTCTTCTTCTTGGCTGTCCACCTCATCCGGTCGTAAGGCTACAGGCCAATGAGCATCGCAGACAAGAACACAACAATTACTTACGTCGTTCCAAATACGGCATCCCAGGAGGAGGAACGCCGAAAGGATTCATGACAGGGTCATAGTAAATACTTCGCTCAGGATGTCTGGGAAGGCCATGTTTATTGAAAACCTTGCGTGCTTTCTTTTTATTTCCATCTTCCTCTCCCTCTCCTTCCTGTTCCTTTTTGTGACGTGAACGGTAAACGAGTTTTCGGTGTTCAGGGTGCTCAACAACCCACTCATCCTTCTTCTTGTTGATCCGAGCAAGTTCAGACCGAAGCGATGAGAGTTGGGTCTTTTGTGCACCAGAGATTACTCCATCGGTTTCTAAACAGTATGAAATCACAGAGTGCTGAGCTGCTTTGGTCGTTCACACTCACCAGCTTTTTCGAGGCGCTGAATATCTTCTTCAATACCTGTATATACCGATGCCCTTAATCGTGAAATGGCCAGCGTGATTCCAGCTATCACTTACTACTTGTGTCCTTCTTCACAAGTGCAAAGTCGCGAGTCTTTTGTCGCTCTGTCTTGTTCTGAGGGCATAGCGATGTAGTGTAAGAGGTACAGTTTCAGCACCTGCAAGGCGAGAACAAACCTTCTTCAGCTCTTTCTTCCTCTCCGCTTTACCTGAGAACCAGCATTTTAAGAGAGTGGGGACAAAGAGCAAAATACTCCTTACGTTGTGCGTCAGCTGGATTGAGACTCTTCCCTTTAGCCATTGCACTCCCTCCGTTCCAAATTGGGATGCGCTAGGCGCCGTACTTTGCAAGACCGATGAAAGCCTCGTTTTTCTGAACATCTTCCAATCTACGATGGGAAAAAGAGATATAAAGCCTGTTATTCCACAGCAGCGATCGCATGGTCGGGACGGTACTGGGTTGGCCCTCATATTGGGTTCTCTCCTTTTTCTTGCTATTGCAGGCTGCAGCTATCTCGATTCGATTAGGGTTAGTTAGCCACATATGTTTTCTCATTGGTTAAAAAACCTCAATATTGTTTAGGAACGCTTTTACGTCTTCGACCCAACGTTTCTACACGAGTTGTCACAGGAAGCAGTGTCGACACATGGCAATGCTACGGACCTCATTATTTCTCACATCATATCCAACTTAACTAAAACATACACCACTGCCAATGACACTCCACGAGCCATCCTTCAGACCTCTACAACTCCCGAGAATTGGGTATTCAACAACGCTGGAGGGGCAATGGGAGCCATGCTGATACTGCACGCTTCAATTACGGAGTACCTCATTATTTTTGGCACGCCGTTGGGCACGGAAGGTCATACCGGGCGGCACACTGCAGACGACTATTTCAACATATTGGTTGGCGAACAATGGGCCTTTTTGCCTGGCGCTCTGGAGAAAGAGGTTTGTTTGTGTCATCAGATTATTGTACAGAGTTGATTGGACATTTCTTTAGGTATACCCACCAGGTTCAGTACATGTATTGCCTCGAGGCACCGCTAAGCAATACAAAATGCACGAGGGCTGCTTTGCCCTCGAATATGCCAGGGGTAGGTCAACTATTTTCCTTTTTTAAGACAACCCTCTTATTCCATCATAGGATGGATTCCTCCGATGTTGCCATTTGGTTTGGCGGATATTTTGTTTTCGACCCTGGACTTTCCCACATTTTACCATACAGCAAGGATCACAGCAAGGGAGAATATCAAGAATTTGATGATAGGCAAGATCTAAATTACATGTAACCTTCAATTTTGCACAAGGAAATTAAAGTAATTGAAGGACAATGGGCGATATTTTTCCAGAGAGACAGGAATGCCTGATTCTGGGACAGTTTACAGTTTACTCGTCGTGAGCGGCCAGCGCTAAGCACAAATCTTCTGTCTTTCTGCCCATTTGTTTACCAATGCCGCAGGTTGGTGTGGTTATCAGAATTCCGTTTTTGTCTGGTCGTTACTGCTTATTGATGATAAGCATTTGGACAACTAGTTTGTAAGTGCCCATTTACCGGATATCTGCCACTCCATGATCATCTCCATGATCATCTCCACTGGTTTTGGGCGAAGCAGCCCTTGATGATCACTGTGCACTCGCGTCATTCCGACCGGGATGATTTCGAGGCGTATATATCACTTACCCGCTCATGACATTTTGTGCATATTTTAGCGCTAGGACCTCGGGTCCGGAGCGATCTGAGCAGGTGAGAGGCTCCACAAAACTGGCTGATGTAGACGTCTTGTTCGTCGTCTAGACAGACGACCATTGCACTCGGAGTATCGCTTGTGCCAGACTAGCTCTCAACTCTAGACATATGACATAGAGTATTAGCTGCAGCATCATGCTGTACGCCGAACTTGAGGTACTCAACATGCATATAGCTAACTCTTCAAACAAATAAAGCCAGCGCTACTTCATATGGCCAAGGGTTAAATCCTTCTCTTGATTCGCGACGCGTACATGAAATCGCAAAGGTCCCAAGAGAGAGAAAGCTAGACGGCTTTTGAACGAACCAAAACAGTTCTGGCGGAAAACGGTTCTGATGCTACTAACTGTGGGAGAACCTCGTGGCACGACCATTTTTTCTTGAGAATTACGTGGCTATCATTCAAGATAAGGCGTATTTATGTACTATAAGTAATTCACGATGTCGGCGAGCTGACCAGCCTAGGTATACCCTTCCTTGGAGAGTCCGTTACCTTCTGTAGTGGTCGATTCTTGTATGATGACCCTCTATGATGTTAAACGTGGCTGGAGACCAGCCAATTGCATGTCTCGACAGGGAATGATCAAATTCCAGTAAGGAGAAACGTTTATCGCTAGTGGGGTTAGTGACGTTGGTGACAATATACATTGCTATAAATAGCACAATCTCAAGGACGTAATAGCCGCGAACCTATTGTTACCAATACCCACTACCCCACGTTGCTAGATACGCTATGGACTCAAAGACCACGAACCAACCCAAGGCAACTTCAGGAATGAGTAGGGGCAATATATGTTATCTTTTACGGACCGAGCTATTCTCATTTCAATTATTCAGTCCTCTCGGTGCAGCCCTCCATTGAACAAGCTGAGCGTGAAGCAAAGCAAAGCAAGCACAAGACGATGCGTTTGCGTGGTGGAGGCGTTGGCAAGGTAAATGCGGTGATTTTGTTCGAAAATACAACAGGTAGGCTGATACAAGATGAGAAACTTTAGGACTGCCTCCTCGGTGCGATAGAGTGCTTCCTCTGCTTTGAGTGCTGCAAGGTCGGTTGTTAATTTTTGGAAACCTCTGCATCATTTGACTCACTCTCTTTAATCGAATAGGACTGTTGCGAGTGTGAATATGACCTTGTTTGTCTCTATTGCGAATTATGTTGCTGATGCCTCGATTAGGTTGTGCCGATATCGTATGTTGTCCTTGCGAGATGTGCTGCTAGGCGTGTAAGCTATGCGCGTAGCATCTAACTACTACCTTGTGTTTCAATTCAATACTCCATGTACCCGCTTAGGGAGTTATCGGTTGTTCTTATGAACTGTGAAATAAATTGCAGATGGACCATCAAATCTACCATCTAATCTTATCAGCGCAACAGATCGTAAAAAGCGAAAATGTGTGATAAGTGTGATAAGGTTCTAAAACATATTGCAAAGCTAAAGAAATTGGTAGCAACTTTCAAAGTACAATCATGGATGTAAAGTAAACAGGAAAGCTCGTTCATCGTGTACATGGAATAGTAAAACATGTCTTTTGCCTTCTTCCTTCTTCTTGATAACAGCCTCCTTGATGGCAGCCGCTCGGGCATTCGGGATGTGAGGCATCGCGGCAAGGACGGCTTTCCAGGAGTCGTCGTTCGTTAACCACCCTGCGTTCGCATCGCTGATCATAGCGTTGAATGCAAGGGGCGGGATGTCAACAGCAATAATAGGTAAACCTTGCTGAAAGCTTTGGCGCAGCTGACTGCTGAACCCATACACAAGATCGCTAGCTTTCTCTTTCGCCGGGTTCGTTGCGTCCTTGACCCCTTTGGGAGGCTTTTTGACCTTCCGGTTGGCGTCCTGCAGCAGGACCAATTGTAAATCTTGGCCGGCTATAGGCTCCTTGTTCAATGTTGTTGTGGCTGGTGAACCAGTCGAGGTGGATGTAGCCACGTCAATTTTCCTTTGTTCCGCAATCTGAGACAGTAGGAATGGAACCAAGTCTTGCCGCGAGACTACAATTGGAAAGGCTGGTGTGAGCGCAAGTATGGTGCATCTAAATATTTCGAGGCTTACCTCCCGTCTCAGTTTCGCGGAGGACAGACTTTACTTTGAAAGATGACTGATCGGGTCGAGCAGTTGTAGGCTTTGGATATACAATAAATCTATAGGAGCCCTGTTTGTAAAGGGTTAAGCTAACGGCGGATATGACTTACAAGATACCCTGGTCGGCACAGACTTTCATATGATCTTCTTCACTAATAAGGGCATCGTCGTACATAAGGTCAGCACTGATGTTGTGTCTCCATAACAAGGCCGCCACTTCGAGCCGTTCGGCGACATGTCCAACTTGA
This sequence comes from Gomphus bonarii, assembly GCA_003316585.1. Lineage (NCBI taxonomy): Eukaryota > Fungi > Basidiomycota > Agaricomycetes > Gomphales > Gomphaceae > Gomphus > Gomphus bonarii. Next base: position 7,494 of record QFEC01002824.1, on the reverse strand, counting down.
AACGACTTGGAGAGAGAAATGAGAAATATATTGAGATTAAGATTGACCGAATGCAAAAGAATAAAAGGCCAACAAACATATATATAAACATCACATCGCCTTGGTGAAAAGACTCCAAATGACCTTTTCTCGCTGATCAAGTTGCTCACGGATAGGCTCTGATGGGCCGCAAGATGCGTGGCAATTCGATCCACGTCAATCTGTAAGCCAAAAGCCCGAACAGCGTCGACTTTTATCGTAGGGTCCGCGAATTTTCGCATAAGATGGTCGTATCTGGGCCTAATATAAGGGGTTGTAACCACGGAGGCAGTCAATTCCCTCACCGTCCACCTGCAGCAATGAGTTCCAGGCGTTTCGAACCCTTCACAACCTGAAACCAAACACCAGCATCGACAAAGTTTTTGCTTTCCATAAAAGGCCGAAACTTGATTGTACGTGACACTCCGATCGTCTTTGCATGCCAGATGACTTGTCGGATCTCATCGACCAGGGGACTGAGCGTCGAATGCAAACTCGGTGATATCCTGTTGACATTCGCCATCAGCAGCTCGAGGTCCTCTTGGGATGCAGATGAGTTTACAGATACATAGGCTCAAATGAGATGAATCTTACCAGCTTCGGATAAAACCTCCAATTCGTCTAGCGTTCCTTTTGGAACGTTAGCTTTCACTAATAGCCCACGTTTCGTGCGCCATGAAGACTTAGGATGTGAAAGTACATCCTGGACGGACGCACGGCGTCCTACAGGAATGCGATTGTAAACGCATTCCTTGACTACCGTATGCGAAGATTAGTGACAACCATAATTGCGGGAGACTTATTGCTGACTTTGGGTGTGAGTAATGTGAATCACGTAGTCAGCAAGCTCATGTCCAGGGAACACGTTGAGACATCTATCAACGATACCCAGTAATTCAGCAGTGGCAGGTTGTGCACCCGTTGTTAAGTCCGGAGTGATAATATCAACAACAGCTGCCTTTCGCACAACCGGATGACCACCGCCTGGACTAAGGTAACCGAAGGGTTAATGGAAACGTCTTTTCATCAAAGATGCTATATACCTTGTAGTATACATGTCACCGATGTGGTAACGTTTGATCCTCCGAATAGAGCTTTGAGCTGCACGTCGTGCCATAGGGATGAGGCCATTTCTAGGTAGAGTAACTAGATCCCCTTGACGATCCAAAAGAACTACAGAATTTGGGGGATAATCTTCACGATCGATCTTCGGCAACAACAACGGAAGTGTGGAATTCACAGCACCATGGAGTCGAAATATTTCTGATAAGTGATCTTGAACAATCGGAAGCAGGGATGCATATGGGGGCACATTCAGCTCCCTGTCATATCCCAGAGCCGTTGGTGGCGGCGATTGGTCGAAAAAGGAATTCAAGATCTCCCCATAGTGCACGGAGCCTCGCTGAGCTGAATGAAAATGAAAGATCTCAGTGGCTGAAGGTACCCCCTACTTAAGTATCTAATTCTCACTCATCACTTGAAGTGCATTTCGAAAATATTCATCTTGAACTTTGGGAGGTAGAAGATCGCTCTTCGATAGTTGTTGTGCGGTAGGACGGAGTGTGACATCGTGTTGAAGTAATGAAGTTATGACTAAAGGAAGCTAAGCATTCTCGCCGTTTAAACAAATGGGAACTGCACCTACTCCTTTTCTGTTGGTGACGCCCTTGCCAGGCATTAGGAAAGTTAATCTCGGGTCTCCTCAACTTGTCTAGGACTGCTATACGTTCGGATTGTGTGCTGAATGAAAAGTTCATCTCAAAGAAAACGATTCCAAGACTATACATATCAGCCTTCGTATGATCACGATAGCGCTTCGAACCCGAACCAATAACTTCCTGGAGAAATGTGAGTATCAACCTTGTCGTCGAATAAGTGGATAAGAGAGTACGGGGGCGGTGTAAAGACGTGTTCCGATATCTAAAGTCATATCATGATGGTCGGCGATAGCCCCGGTCCCAGATCCAACGTCGAATGATAGAGCAGCAGTCATGTTAGAGGTTGCAAGGCCAAAGTCGCCTATTTTGATATCCCCGTTCTTGTCTAGGAGTGAAGCAGTCGATCAAGCTGGTAACAGAAACAACGATGACCTGACATACCAATGAATATATTTCCACACTTGACTGGATCCACCATGTCAGGTTGGAGGAATATGCAGAGTAGCTATTAAAACTCACTGTCGCGGTGCAACTTGGTGATTTAGATCAAGTCAATATTTCATCTTACGAATGAGAGCCGGGGAGGCATACTATCTGAAGATTTGACATGTGAACCAGAGCTTCCAGAATTTGATGAAACAATCTCCAAGCTTCCTCCTCGCTGAGGCCTTCCGCAATACGCTACATGGATCGAATGACATACGCTGAGTAGCTTGAAAGGACACTGCCTACCTCAATCAACGTCTGTCTTTCAACGAATTCCTATGCAATGAGTATCAATACGTATCTCAGATAGCTAAACCCTAAAAAACGATACCATTTGAATGTAGAGAATTCGTTGGGAATTTGACGAGGCTTGCTTTTCTGTATATCGCGACAACACCGGCGACAGGCTTCCAGAACCAGCTTCACTTCCTGAGTCCGGGTCGTCCATCGAAGACAGACGTTCAGAACTCTCCCGCGAAAAATGTATGCTAGGAAAAGATGTGGTTTTGTTTTGACTACGACTTGTGATATCATCGAAATCGGGAGCGAAGGGGTCATCTTCAACGATTTCTTGTCGAGAAGTCTCTTCAGAACCTGCTTCGGACGAGCCTTCGTGATTTGAACTTGATTCGGACGCAGTCCCTTCAGGAGTTTCCAGCCAGGTCGTATAATATCGCACTATGTGGCGATGTTGAAGCCTACTTAATAGCTTCACTTCACGGAAGATCTTTTCATCATCCTGGGTATTCTGTAACAATTTGATCTTCTTCACCTGTAAATGATGATGAGAAAACTGCGAGAACGCTGGGTTTGAGCATACCGCATAAATGCGACCATCAAGACGATTACGGGCTTTAACTAATTGGCAACATAAATTTTTTAGGTGATCAGACGTAGTAATAAAAGAACCATACCTACTCGTCCGAAGCCTCCTTCCCCCAAGTGCTCTAGCTCTTCCCAATCCTCCCGCCAACGACTATGGAGAGCACGATAACCCGTACCAGGAGCCCACTCTTTTTCTGGCGTACTTTCGAACCAGAATCGTCGTGGAGTTTTCAATATAGATGGAGAGGTCATTGTAATGTTTGACCGCTTGTCAGATGGGCTAATTGTCGGTAGGTAATTCAACAAGTCAAGACAAGACGTAGATCTTTTCCTCCCAGCTTCCAGCATAGCAAATGACAAATCTCGAAGGGTTTCAGGAAAATCAGCTAAAGCTCAATGTCAACAGCAACCTCAAGAAAAGTCGGGTATATACACTTACGAGAATTGATAGCAGCGACGGGATCAGAATATCGGTAAACAACGTCAAGGCCAAGAAGCATCTGGATAAAAATGATGCCTAGTTGTGATATGTCTCTAAGACATTGAAAAATAGTCGGTCATTGGTCTGGCTACTCAATACGCTATATTGGTTACCTAGTGGGCGTATAGCTTAGAGGTGAGTCAATGATCTCTCTGGAAAGCCTGCTTAAATCGTAAGATGCTATACAAAATCACTCTGTGATAATAAGCTCTCATGCTCACCATGATTCAGGTATTGGCTCCTCAGGTCGGGGAGGAATTTGTCCAAAGGGATTAGACTTATGCAAATCACATAGAATTGTGTACCAAGACACTCTTTCTAGTTTGACTACAAGGATCCCAGGCGTTTCTTGGGAATCAGACAAACCCAGGCAATCCGCGCGCAACCCTGTCAAAAGTCAGGGAAGTCTACAGAGCAAAGTAGTTTTCTGCACACCTCTATGGTGAAGATTGTGACCATGCACCACGCTCAGAGCAGATAGACATTGACGTAAAAATTCCTAAAGGGAGTTCAATAATGTGGAAGTATTTTGGATTTAGAGTCTAACTTACAGTCGCCCTTTGAACACTGAGAGAAGACGCATTCCGTAAGAGATCGTAGACCGACATACCAGGGTGTTGTTCCATGAGGACTACAAGTCTTGGCAATTGTCCAAAGGATAGCTTCACAGCATAGAGGCTTAGCAAATTGGAATGACGAATCGTTGATTGGATGCGAAGAATTCTCTCGACTTCTTCCAGTTTCTTACGGCCTAAAGTAGGCTATCAGAACTGTATAATAATGCAAGGCACCGAGATACCTTTGGCAGTCCCGTAATAGTTACCATCAAAACTAATAACATGAAGAGCAAGGGCGAGCAAGCCTCTGGGTGCATCACATAGAGGTTCAGCTTGCCAAGTCGTTCCGAGGGATTCTGGGTACCCAACATAACTTTAATGCAATCCCGCATTAATGCTCTAATACTGACCAGTACGAGGGTTAAATGTCATAACAGAATCAAACTCAATTTTCTCCCCAGTACTTGAGCAGTAAATTTCAATTTTGTCTTGAAATACTTCAATTGGGATTTCAACGGTTTGGACGGTTTCGTGAACGTTCGATAAACTTCGTTTTCTAGCCTTCTGACGCTCGACTCGCTGGGTTTCTTTCTTCCGGAGTGAATCAAGATTTAACTGGAATGTAAGTTTCTGACGCTGCTTTTCTTCCTCCTGACGCTGGAGATCTGCCTCAGCCTCTCTCTGAAGTTGTAATTCCTGTATTTGACAATTGACAAGATTAATGAAATGGAAAGTTGCTATCAAAGTATATTACCTCTTCTTCCTGTGCTGCTCTATGTGACATTTCACTGGCAAGCGACACCGAGGTAGTTTCAGGTTTTGCATTGTTCCGAAGCCAATCCAAGCAGAAGTCGTATATCTGATTGACGTGATAAATGGTTTTGTGACATGTAAATACAAACAAGCACAGCATACATCGTAAATCATCGCATTACCAACTAGTTCTTTGGCCTTCAAGTTGACGAGTCTCTGAAGGGTGTCTAGATGGCGCTCTGCTAGACCAAGTGCAGGTTTCCGAATTCTCAGCAGAGGTGGATTGACTGGGTATGACTGGGTGAATCTGGACAGCTCTATGAGGTGAGAACTTGTAAGATGCAGAGTGTCACTCACGCAACATGCAAATTAAACCAGACATTCTCCGACCATTCAGGATGTCTGACTTTCAGCATGAATTCAGGTGGACCCTCTCATGCGTTAAGCACCACTGTTCAAGATCTGGCATAGTTGACTCACCTTTATTTTCCATGCATTATCTCTGGGCGGGGGAGGTAGAAAGTCCTCTGCTTGAAAGATAGACCGCAGGACTTGTAACTCTTCTTGCTGTTTATCTGCTGGGGATTGCGATAGCTCCATGGAAAGCTTTTGCTAATGATGCAAGAGAAGGGGAGGGCCTTAGGACCTCAGCAACTCAGACAGTCATATCCCTTAACGAACGTGGTATTGTGTAAATGAGAGGTTCAAACGCGATGGAGTCACATCGCGTCACGTGATCTGCGCGTCAAAAATGCCTGCTTGAAATGGACGCGCATCCTTCTGTATCTATTTCTATTTCTTCTACCCTTATGTTCGCTCATCTATAGACAGTATTCAACCTTATCTCCACTCCTCACAAGATATCCACAATTGGCTGGGTGTTCTTTGCAAGTGTATAACGATTTGCTCCATGGTAAGAGCGGTTGGTTATCATACAGAGCTAGCTAATGTGGTTGTAGCTCAGCGATGGGAGGACATAGATGCTTTTGCCCTCCCAGCCTGCGAGAGAATTGCTCTGAAAGGCATGCGACCTGAAACTGTACAACTTTCCACTCGCAGCCCGTTCTCCTTCAGTAGGCTGATGTATGTCTGTAGAAAACTTCTCATACAATTGTCCCCTGCAATCTTAACGATTCTCTCTCCTTGAATTGGTGCGCTTGCGGGAATATATTTTGAAATGTACTACTGACATTACTACAGGTTGTCCTCTGTGCTCACAGAGGTAGACGGGATGTCAGAAATCTATTTAGCCATCGTTAGCGAAGATTCCTCGACGGTATACTATCGTGTGAGCAAAGGAATAGTCAAGCCTCCATCGTGAATAGGTCACAACATGAGAATTTAATCCCGCCAGTAAGGCGGGATTAAATTCTACATGGTTAGGCCCTTGCTTGCAACTTTTCAATGTCTAAAGCTTTGGTATGGCACACTTGTCCGGCATGCCCAATTTGACGGTATAAGCTCCGTTGTCTACTTTACAGTAAGGTTGCACGTTTATTTCACCAGTCGTGATCTATCATCGCTTAGTGCGCGACCGACCTGAATCCAGTCAAGTCAGATATTATTCCCTTCAGTGCCAACACTTCAGAAAAGATGTCACGTATGAAAACATCTTGAGCATCGACTTCAGAATGCACAAACTCACCCTACGGATACGAGTGTCAGATCAAATAACGCATATTGTCAACAAACCATCATTTTGGTGTCTCACCGATCTTCAAAAGTGGTACGCAGAGACCACCCATGGTAAAAACAACGACACTAGCATAAACCGGAAAAGAAGGGTTGACCACCAGCAGTGCACCGCCTATTAGTGGTGCTAACATTCCTCCTCTGCGTACCAAAAGTGATGTCAACATATTGACAAATTACATACCGATGAAAGCTTTACATTCGAGATAAAGCAGAAGCTGTACCGCAAGCTGTCCCACGAACTGAAAAGAGATCGAATTTATGTATAGTCGGCGCAAATCGAAGGCCGTCATACCTTTGGTGGCAAAAATTTCTGGAGTCATCCTTATCTCTTGGTCAATGCAGGGATAAATCATAATAATCCAATAGACATCACCCATACAACACAGCCCACATGGTCTATACGCATTGGGTCATTCTTTTAGTAGAGGAATAACAGTTATTGCTCACAGTGGCACTTAGACTGATTCCAACCGTACTAGCTCTGACAGCCCATCGACTATCGACAGCAACAAAGAAGACGCAGAATACAGCGGTTATCAAAGTGCTAAGTGAGAGTGAGAGGCGACGACCCAAAGGAGATTGTATGAGATATGCTCCAAACTGACGAAGGAAGGAAAGGTTCAATAATAGATACATTGGTCATGCCTGGATAAAATAAGAGGATTGAACTTACGATAGCACCTGGACAACCTCCTAATGTGAATACAACAACATCCCACATTGTCTCCTCGAGTGTCTTGGGAACACCAGTGTTGGTGTTGCTCCGGGTCTCGAGTAATTTTGGTAGATAAACATTAAACATAGTGTAGGCTGTCTGGAATGTCAATCTCAGAGTAGTTTATCATTTCACAAGGTGCCAACCAAATGAGATCGCAAACCAGATCCACCAAACAAGTAACGTCTTTGAACGCCAGTCTTTTGACAGGACCATAGCTAACCGGTCGAGCCACGCACTCAGCGGTTTCCGCGCCCAATGCGGAAGGCTATACAAAAAAATCCAATGAATCTTAATTTCTGTATG